>JAGDQO010002555.1:0-104185 GCA_018342035.1 Solanum appendiculatum | reverse complement strand
ATTTCTTTTTTTTCTTCTTGCTCCCTTAGTCCCTATTTCCCCTTGACTATGCTTATCGCTTATGGTCATTTAATTGCTTCCGCGACCAAGGATGTGTAATGATACGCTATGAGGCTTGTTTGGGGTTCCTTCGGGTTCCCCATTCGCCGGTCACATCTAGGCCCTAGGCTTGGTTCGTGACAGTTATGTTCTAATTGGATCGCCTGCCTTTAAAGAGACACGTTGGGTTGTCACATCGTTCAAAGTGACATGTTATATTCACGTTGGGTTGTCACCTCCCTTCAAGTGACATGTTATATTCAAATTGGGTCGTCTGCCTTTCAACAGACACGTTGGGTTGTCACCTCGTTCAAAGTGACATGTTATATTCAAGTTGGGTTGTCACCTCCCTTCAAGTGATATGTCATATTCAAATTGGGTCGTCTGCCTTTCAATAGACACGTTGGATTGTCACCTCGTTCAAAGTGACATGTTATAATTAAGATAGGTTGTCACCTCCCTTCAAGTGACATGTTATATTCAAATTGAGTCGTCTGCCTTTCAATAGACACGTCGTTCAAAGGACATGTTATATTCAAGATAGGTTGTCACCTCCCTTCAAGTGACATGTTATATTCAAATTGGGTCGTCTGCCTTTCAATAGATACGTTGGGTTGTCACCTCGTTCAAAGCGACATAATGTATTCAAGTTGGGTTGTCACCTCGTTCAAAGCGACATATTATATTCAAGTTGGGTTATCACCTTCCTTCAAGTGACATATTATATTCAAATTGGGTCGTCTGCCTTTTAATAGACACGTTGAGTTGTCACCTCGTTCAAAGTGACATATTATTCGCATCATCTTCCTTTCAAAGAGGTACACAACCTTCACTGTAAGGTATGTGAATGTTTTTTCAGTTTTTGACTAATCCTTGCCTTTTGTTTATTATTTTTAGCCTCGTTGAAAGACGTAGAGTATTGTTCAAAAGCTTTTCTAACTTCTCATATTATTTTGTCCAAAGTTTATCAAACCAAATTTGGGTTCGTCAACTTTGTTTGATCAGGATCTCTTTCATCGATCCTAATCAAACAAAGGGGCAAGTTGTTGACACTAAATTTTTGCCTGATATTTTCAAAGTTAATATTTTAAAATATTTTATTCATTAAATAGTTCAAAATACATGTTTTTCAATTTTAATGCAATTTGTTGA
Organism: Solanum appendiculatum; assembly: GCA_018342035.1. Lineage (NCBI taxonomy): Eukaryota > Viridiplantae > Streptophyta > Magnoliopsida > Solanales > Solanaceae > Solanum > Solanum appendiculatum. The sequence goes on along the minus strand of JAGDQO010002555.1, from coordinate 102,994 downwards.
TAATTATCGTTATTTCTCAAAATATTAGGATTTTTATCGATTAATTTAATTACATTATTTTTGTCACAACCGATTGAATATGTTCAAATATTTGTTCAATTTGATTAAAACATTATTTTTGTTAAATTGCATTTTTACATGCCATTGGTTGAATTTGTTACATTTTTTTAATATTCATTTTATTTATCACATTTGTTAACATTCATTTTGATATTTTTGTGCATTCTAGAAATTCATTCCAATATGGATAAGATTTCATACACAGATATTTTATTAACCCGTGATTTTGGCCCACAATTTTAAGATAATAGTATTGTAATATATGTGATTTTTGATTTTTTATTTAAGCAATAACTTGGTTATTAACTTAGTAGTGGTGGATAAAATATTTTAGATTAGGGTTTAATAATTTTCAGATTTTTTTCACAAAAGAGGGTCTATTTAGTGTTCATTGGTATTTCCGTTGAGCCCACCGGAGCTCCGACTGCTGGATCACCACCCAAGCCCTTCAAGACACCCAATCAGCCTTTTCGTTTCTCCTCCAGCTCCGGTAAACTAGCCGCCGCGAGCCACCGAAGAACAACCAGGAATCACCCTCCAAAACCTTCTCTTTGTTTTCCCATTTTTCCAACCAGAACCAACTCCTCACCTTCTCCAGACCACCGCAACACCCACAGGAAAATAGACCAAGCTCCACCACCACCAACAACCAAACGGCACCCATTTCTCTGTTCGAACTCCTCACCTTCTCCAGACCACCACCAAACCTCCAAACCCCCAAAAACCACCAAACCGCCACGGCTCCATCGCGAAGTAGCAACAACAAGACCCACCACCGCGAGCATTTGCTCTGTGAACTGTTAACAACAACAAAATCTAGCTCCGGCGAGATAGCCTCCAAACGGAACTACATCTCCACCGCCGCTGCTCCTCCGATGAGCTACAACAACCAGAGCGTTGAACTCCGATGAACAAATACGGCAAAACCCAGTGACACTTCTTTCCTCTTTACAATATATAGGTGCATATATTTTTATTTATTATATATTTTTGTGTGCGTTTATGCAATAGGAAGATTTTTTTAGAGAAGTTTGGTTGCTGATACTTTATTTTATTTAGTTTTGTTATTATTTTGCGTATTTGAGTATTTTGTTACTTTTGTTTCGTTTTGTTGCTTTGGAAGCACTTATGAATTTTTTCAGTGAATATTGCCTGTTCTTGGTAAATTTAATACACCATTTATTTTTTGATTAGTCAATATTTGTTTTATGTGATGGATGAGTATTATTGCCATGATTAGTTTTACCTTTTCTTATCTTTTACTTGTTTTGTGAGTTTGAATTATTATTATATCATAGTTCTTTATGAGATTGCTTGTGTAGTATTATTTTACATTAGGTTCTGTTTATGTTGCTTGAGATTAAGGCATTTTATTCTTTGTTAAGCTATTATTTTATTTTTTTAAGCAAATGTTAGAATTGGTCAATGAAAAAATCTCTTCGTCGGTTTTAGAGGCCTCGCCAATGTTAAAAAATGGAAATTTAGTTGAAGATGTATTATATGTTATACATTAAAAGTTAAATTAGCCAATGAAAAAATCTCTCCATCGGTTTTAGAGGCCTCCCTATTGTAAAAGACGAAAATTTAGTTTAGGTTTATATACATTGTATGTTAAAATTGGCCGATGAAGAAATTACCATTGATTTCCAAGGCCTTCCATGTTCATAACAAATTTTTTTATTTTTTTAGTTATTATTTGATTCATTTATTTTTATTCATATTTATTCATTACTAACACTTTTACTAAATGTCTTTACAGGTACTCAGAGTTGCTTTCCATTGAAGCTATTCGGATGAAGTTCGAATTATATTCTTTATTCATTATTTTGTATATAACGGCATTAGGCAAATCTTAGGCCCTTTTTATATTATTTTTTTATTTTATTATTTGTGTATATCACATTGTTTATGATACTTGTATATCATTTTTATCTCCTCCCCAATTTGAAAAAAATGAATTCAATCGGGACCCACAGTTGTGGATTTCGAATGATGCCTAACATCTTCCCTTCGAAATAACTTTAACCCTTACCTAGAATCTATTGGTTTGATAGGTATTTTTTATTAATTAATTAATTGATTTCTTAGTTTTCCTAAAATTAGGTGGCGACTCCCTTTAATCCCTTTCCCTCTTTAAAATTCTTTTATTCTTTAAACTCTTTTAAATTATTTGTTATTTGAGTCACCGCAACGTTGGCGCCCTTATAAGGATTTCAACACATATATTGAATTGCACAAGACCATATCATCTAAAATATTAATTATTAATTTTTTTGAAAAATCACATACTTTTATTTATTTACTAATTGATTGTGTCATCAACACTACTACCACTAATTCATTTTGAAAGAATAAACAATTATAAAAAGGAAAGAAACTTATTAGTAAATAGCAAAACCTGATAGAAGTGGAGCAGGTTCTAAAGATCCTTCAATGAGTCTTGAATTGCAATCAATTTCTCATTACCTTCCAATGTGAGGTATGCAACTCCATAAAGCACAAATGCTTCCTTTCCTTTTTTTATCCACATTCTCTTCATTTCATGTTTTCTTTTCTTTTTTATTTATTGGGAAATTTTGAGATCAATTGGAATTTAAGGTAGAACTCTATTCCTACATGTGGTCTGGATTTGGTGAACTTTAGCCCTAATATTTTTTTGTATCATTTTTTGTTGGGACAAGACACTAATGATGAAAACAATGGTCTTAACTCAAGAGTTATCATGTCAAATTATAAAATGTAAAATTAATTGCGGAAGTGTACCTGAAATCATTACTGCAATAACAATTCTATGTCTTTTGGTTATCAATCCTCTAAATCAAGATGTGAGCTTCTCAAAATTGCTTTTTATTAATCGTGCTCTGGACCCAATGGGCTCGCGAGAGCGATGAAAATTTTTCAAACTTTTTTAGATCAGTCCCTTACGATTTTCAGCATTCTTCCCCATTTTCAAAATGTAATTGTGAGAGCTCTATACCCTCGTTTTTGGTGATTCAAGTTGTATATTGTTTGGAATTGGTGTTGCTACGTATTGGAGTGATCGGGGAAGCTCGGGGAACGTTGGAATGAGGTAATTTCTGCCCCAACGGGGCTGCCCAGCTCTTGTTTTTGTCCTTTAATGGTGTTTTTAGTTGCATGTGGTGGATTGGGCTGTTTCGGCCATGAAATTGAGCCTCGTTATGGGGAACAAGCTTGATAATTCGTTTAGAACCTTTTGATGGAGTCAATTTTGGAATTCCCAGTGTGGGTCCCAAATTCCCATTTTTTGACTCAATATTTGATCTATTTTTTATTATTGTGAATCTAGTGTCTAAACGTCCGTAATGACATTGTGATCGATAATTTGCTAGTGTGGCGGTGTTTGAAGGAATATCAAAAGAAGGTAACTCATTTGTGGTTGATTCAGAGTGCTCATGATCGGCTTTGAGGTAGGCTTCGGCCTACTTTGTTTATAGATCTTCTTAGATATTGCCTAGTAAATATTTCATGTAATTTTGGATGGTATTTGCAGGTATTTGGCTTTCCTCTTGTTATTCAATCTTTTCTTGATTCCGTAGGAGCTTTGGGCTTAGTGTTGGTGTTGAGATCCTTACTTTAGGCTTGTAGATTCGCTTGTGGTGTAGATGATCTTGCTTATTATTGTTAGGATTGATACTTTGTTGCCTTACACTAGGTTTGACCTTAGATTCTTTAGGTTTTGTTTTACCATCCCCGTATTTATGATTTGCTCCTTATAGGACTTGTTTTGGGTTGTTCTCCTTGGGTTGGTGCTTGTGACCTTGGTGGCTCATCATAGTCGCGGGTTGGTCCTATCCATGCTCAATCAAGGACTGGAGCGGTATATTAGGGTATGGCATTGTCCCTTGAGTTTTTTCCCCCTTGTATTGATTGAGAACTCTTCTTTGGTCCGTTTGCTTGTTATTTTGAGGTAGACCTATTATACTCTTATTGAGCTTGGTTATATTGCACTTGGATCCCAAGTTTTTACTCTTTCATTTGGCCGCGTGTTTTGGTTGGCCGTATGGTTATTTGACTCGAGTGCCTTAACTAAATGCTAGTGATGGCATGCATTACATTGTTTGTTCATTGTCAAGGATTTTTATGGTACGATCCCGGTTCATGCATTGACATATTTTCCATTCATGATGAAACACTATTTTACTCGGGTTTTATCATAAACTAGTTTTAATGGGAGTCGTAAAACCTATACCACTTGATTTATTGACTTTTGATATCACGAGGCCTCAGGGACATGCCCTTTTTCTACCTTATATTGTAGAGGCATTTGGGATGCGCTCAGTTTTACTTGACTAGCCGATGTGTCGACGCCCTTTCTTGCATGATCTTTTGCTACTTTAAGATCCTCTTCGGAGTTGACATGCCCCGAGGTCACTCTTACTTTCTAGGAAGCTTATGCCCCTAGGAGTGGACTGTTTGGCTGGGCATCTTTGATATACTACAATCCTCTTCAAAGTCGACAGGCCCCTAGGTCACTCTTACTAGCTGGGTTGGGAGTGGACTGACTGGCTTGGCAGTCAGGAATGATTTGTCACTCTTTCTATGTAACACCCCAAAAATTTCTAAATTAAGGCCCGAACCACTCCTTATTTACATGTAAGGTCATATCGGGTGATTCTTAAATTGCTCATATGTGTAAAGGTTAATTCTTTAGTGAGGGAATGAATTTGGATATTAATTAGGGTCACAAGAACCCCTAGCACAAAGTTGAGTTGAAAGCTTCCTTACCGATAAAATTTTACATAAGATTCTACTTAGGTCAACTTCAAACGACCATATCTCTAAGCATATAATAAATTAAGTGGCCCATGACCTACTAAATTAAAGGTCTTTGAGTCCTCTTTTCAATGCCACCAGGTTTGCATCATTCAAGTTTGGGGTAAAAAGATATGGACGTTTTACTAGAGACAGTCATACCAGAGTTTCCTGCATCAATTCCTATGGATTGCTTCTACGGGTCGTGAAAATTTTGATGACCCATACTGTCAACTCATAAAAAACATCACAGAATCTGAATTTTGGGGTCCAATTACTACGGATCCATTCTACGGGCCGTAGTTTGGACCCTTGAATGGACTTTTGAGACTGAAATTTAGTATTAAGTCTATGGATTGAATCTACGGTCTGTAGAAACTTCTATGGGTCGTATATTGGACCCGTAGAATGAAACTTTGAGCCTTAAAATTAAATATATATTCCACGGATGAAATCTATGGTCCGTAGATCAAACCATGAACCGGAGATAGTCACATTGACGGTTTTCATCAGCTTTTAAAGAGGGTAGTTCAATCTTTCCCCGCTCCTTCTAAGCCTAAACCCTGACCTTTTTACACCTAGTTAAGGGGTTAGATATGGTTAATCAGGTATTTTATGTTCATTAACACTTCAACTCATTAGAGCAAGGTTCCAAGAGGAAAAAAGGCTAGGTTTTCAAGCGTTCTTCGAGTTTTCACCGATTTCGCCAAGAACTTTGTTCTTCCAGGTATGTAAGGCTAATAATAGTGATGGATTGAGTTCATACTCACGCCCTACAACTACTTTCTATCAATAAGAGAGAATCTAGGGTTACATCCTTAGTTTTGATAATTCTTGAGATGAATTGTTGAATTCTACGTTTCTATTCCTAATTTTTGAGTTGCTATATGTTATGCATTGAGATTCATAAGTTGATTTTTCATGAAAATTATTTAGAATGATCCCTATTATTTGAGAGTTCACGGAGTTATTATTGTGAATCTTTTTAACCAAATAATTGTCTTAAACTGATTTCTGAGAAAGTAAAGAAGAGTTTTGAGTAGAGTTTAAGGGAACTTATTGAATCCCAAATGTATTACTTTTACATTGACAAAGAGTACATTGTTTTTCATAGAAAGTTTTTAGAGAAACTTTAGAGCAGTTACCTCTTTTATGAGGATAATTTGAGAAATGACGTCAAATTGAGAAAGAGTATGTTTTATACATTTGAGCATGAGTGTATTTATTTATTGGGAGTAGTATTGAGCACCCATATGGGGATGAGTTTAGACAACTCAATATCCTCATAAACAATGTAGCCAACATGGGTAAAGGATCGTACTTTTTAGATGATGCCTTATTGGTTTTTAGCAGAGCTTTAGAGGATCCACTTAGTTGAGGTGTCATGTATCCCAGCAAGGTATAGGACAGTTCTGGCAGTGTAGGCGAGACGCTCTATCATCACGTTGCTCATAGTGATAGTTGTCAGTTAGAGAATCTTCCAAATAATAGTAAATAGAATTTTATTGTATTTTTATGTACATCCTTGAGTTAAAATCTTTTAGTTATGAAACTTTAAATATTTCATCTCTTATTATTGCTTTGTATTAATTTGAGTTGAGGTGAGTATTCCTCTAGTCTTACTAGTTCAGTTATTTATTCATTCAGCTTTATTATATATACTGGTACATTGAATGTACTGATGTCATTCAAACTGCATCTTTTTATGATGCAGATATAGGTGCTTAGGATCATCAACAGGTGCTTTGTTGAGATCACTTTGCACTTCAGATAGCTTGGGTGAGCTTCCTTGCATTCCAGAGGACTTCACATTTATTTGTAGTTAGTTTTCATGAGATGTCGTGGGTCTTGTCTCGACATTCTTCTTTAATAATAGAGGCTTCATAGAAAGATAGAGTTGAGGAGTCTCTCAGTATTTACTTTCCCTTGAGATGTTTTGTAAACTATTTGTATTACTTTGAGTATTTTCTAAATATTATTAAATGAGTACTTTTACTTTACATGATTGGATTATGTTTTAAGCTGCATATTGCTTGAGTAAGCTGTCTGTTAAGTAGTCAGTCAGGCCAAGGGTTCTCTTGGGGACCAACAATGGTTCTCGAGTGGAATCTACGTCCAGGGTGTAGGCTCGGTGCATGAAAAACTTGGTGTTAGAGTAAAGAGTTCAAGATTCCTAGGGTGTCTATGAAGCTGTGTCTGGTAGATTCCTTATTGGTGTAAAGCGCACCACAGCTATATTGAGGATGCTACAACATTTAGGAACTTTCCACTTTCTTCTTACTCCTATTCGTGTGATTGAGTTCAACTCTATAAAAGTTTCTTCTAACTCGTGCTTATGCGTTTGTTTTAAGATCACGCCTCCATGAAGAGCTGTTCAAGGACATCCTGCTAGGAGGAATGCTAATCCTTAAGGTCAAGAATCTCCCAATGCACCAGAAGTGCAACCCCCTTAGGGAGATGTCACTAATATTAAGTTCAAGAATACTATTTAGGTGATGACTCATGTTGTGGAAAATTAGGTTGGTCAACAAGGAGTGGGTCATCAGGATATGGGTGATACGTATATAATCCATGAGTTTTTGAGGATTAATCCCCTAGAGTTCACTGGGTCAAAGATCACTGAGGATCCGGAGAACTTTGTGGAAGAGCTTTAGAAAGTGTTTGAGGTCATGCGTGTTAATGATGCAGAGCATGTGCAGTTAGCCTCATATTAGCTCAAAAGTGTTTCTAGGATATGGAATAATCAGTAGAAGAAGCACAGGGCAGATGGGGCACCACTTTTGAGCTGGGCTGTATTTAAGAATTCTTTCTTAGGTGCTTCTTTCCCCGAGAGCTAAGGGAAGCTAAGGTGAGAGAGTTCCTGAATCTAAAATAGGAAGCTATGATGAGCGTGTAGGAGTACATCCTCAAGTTTTCTCAGTTATCCCGCTATTCTCCAGAAATGGTGGCGGATATGAAGAGCATGATGAGTTTGTTCGTGTCCGAGCTATCTCGCTTATCGAGTAAGGAAGGTAAGGAAGCTATATTGATAGGGGACATGGACATAGCCACACTCATAATTCATGTGCAGTAGGTTAAGAAAGATAAGTTAAAGGACATAGAAGAGTTTCGCAACAAGAGGGCAAAGATAGCAAGTCATGAAACTAACTAGTAGAAGACCAGAAATTGGAATCGGTCATCTTTTCAGCAAAAGTCATCTGGACCTATCCCATCATCAGCTAGGGCACCTACACCAAGAAATAGGAATGATCACAAGAATCAGAGTTTCAAAAATTTCAGAGCTCAGGGTACTCAATCTCAAGGTAGTGTGGCGCAAGGGGCTAACTGGACTCCCTTTTGCACTAGGTGTGGCAAAAACTACCTAGGAGAATGTCGTGATAGCTCCAATGACTACTTCAAGTGTGGTCAGATGGGTCATTTTATGAGAGAGTATCCTAAGAACATGCAGGGTAATAGGGGCGATACAGCCCAATCTTCTTCAGCAGCTCCAACAGATAGGACTGCTCAGAGAGGAGCTGCTTCAACAACAGGTGGAGATACAACTTGTCTGTATGCTATGGTTAGTCGCCAGGATCAGGAGAACTCACCAGATGTTGTAACTGGTATGCTTAAAGTTTTTCTATTGATGTTTATGTCTTAGTTGATGCAAGTGCGATTTTGTCTTTTATGACACCTTATTAGCCATTAGGTTCAACATTTCCGCCAAATGACTTCTTGAGCCTATGGTGTTTCCACACCTATTGGTGAGTCTATTCTAGCACAAAGAGTCTATCGTGATTGTACCATCTCTGTCTGTCTCAAAGACATTATGGCTGACTTAGTTTAGCTAGACATGGTGGATTTTGATATTATTTTAAGTATAGACTGGCTTCATGCTTGTTATGTTAAGTCGATTGTACAACTTGAGTAGTAATGTTTAAGTTTCCTAATGAGCTAGTTTTTGAGTGGAGAAGTAGTTCAACAATGCCTGAGGGTCATTTTATTTTATACCTTAAGGCTAGAAAGTTTGTTTCTAAGGGGTGCATCTATCAGTTAGTTTGAGTTACTGTCTCTAGTGTTGAGACACTGCCTATTCAGTTAGTTCCAGTTGTGAATGAGTTTTCCAAGGTCTTTCAAGACGATCTTCCTGAAGTCCCTCCGGAGAATTAAATAGACTTCAAAATAGATATTCTTCTCATTACTCAACCTAATTATATTCCGCCGTATAGAATAGCTCTAGTTGAGTTAAAAGAGTCAAACGAGCAATTGAGAGATCTTCCTGATAAGGCTTTCATCCGACCAAGTGTCTACACCTTGGGGCGCACCGGTCTTGCTTTGAGAAAGAAAGAAAGCTCCCTTAGGATGCGTATTGATTAATGCCAGTTAAACAAGGTCACCATAAAGTATAAGTGTTCTCTTTCGAGAACTGATGACCTTTTCTATCAACTTCAGGGTGCCACTTGATTCTCTAAGATAAACCTCTGATTTGGCTATAATTAGTTGAAAGAGAGAAAGTGACATCCTGAAGAAAACATTCAGTACCTGTTATGGTCATTATGAGTTCCTTGTTTTGTCTTTTGGTTTGACTAACACTCCTGCAACATTCATAGATCTCATGAACAGAGTATTTAAGAAGTATTTGGATATGTTTGTTATCATTTTCATCGACAACATCCAGATCTACTCGAGGAATGAGGAGGATCATGCCAATCATCTCAGAATAGTTCTCCAAACTCTCAAAGATCGAGAGTTATATGCCAAGTTCTAAAAGTGTGAGTTCTGGATTTAATCTGTGGCATTCTTACGCCAAATCATGGCTAGCAAATGAATTCGAGTCGACACTCAGAAGATTGAGGCAGTGGAGAATTTGTCCAGACCCACATCCCCAACTGATAAAAAGAGTTCCTTGGTGTTGGCAGGGTAGTATAGAAGGTTCGTTGAGGGGTTCTCATGTATTTCATCCCCATTGCCTAATTTGACTCAGAAGACAGCCAAGTTTCAATGGTCTACGGCTTGTGAGCAAAGCTTATAGAAATTGAAAACACAGTTAATTACTACTCCAGTGTTGACACTACCAGAGGAAACAAAGGGTTTTGTTATCTATTGTGATGCATCAAGAGTGGGGCTTGGTAGTGTGTTGATGCACAATGGTAAGGTATAGCCTATGCCTCCATGAAGCTTAAGATTCACGAGAGGAACTACCCCACTCATGATCTCGAGTTGGTAGTAGTAGTTTTTTCTCTCAAGATATGGTTTCACAATCTCTATGGCATTTATGTGGATGTGTTCACAGACCACAAGAGTCTCCAGTATGTTTTCAGCCAGAATGAGCTTAATCTCAGACAAAGAAGGTTGTTAGAGTCACTCAAGCATTACGACATGAGTATCCTCTATCACACAAGTAAGACTAACGTTGTTGTTGATTCCTTTAGAAGGTTGTCCATTGGGATTACTGTTCATATAGAGGAAGGCTAGAAAGAGTTGGCTAAAGAAGTTCATAGACTTGCACGTTTGGTAGTCCGTTTGTTAGATTCTAGTAAAGGTGGAGTTGTTGTGATGAATGTGGTTGAATCGTCATTAGTATTAGAAGTAAAAGAGGAAGCAAGACAAAGACCACATCTTACTTGAGCTAAAGGCAAATGTTCATAAGTAGAAGATTCTGTCTTTTGTACAAGGGGGAGATGGTGTGTAAAGACATCAAGGTAGATTGTGTGTCCAAAGGTGGATGATCTCCAAGAGAGTATCATGAAAGAAGCTCATAGTTCTAGAAATTCGATCCATTTGGGTTCCATGAAGATGTACCATAACTTGAGAAAAATCTATTAGTAAAATAATATGAAGATGTGTATTGCAGATTTTGCTGCTAAGTGCTTAAATTGTCAGCAAGTCAATGTGGAACACCAAAGGCCATGTGGTGTGGCTCATAACATAGCTTTTCTGAAATTGAAGTTGGAGATTATTAATATGAACTTTATTACTATCTTGTCGCGATCTCGCAGGCACCATGATTTGATTTGGGTGATTGTATATCGGATGACTAAATCAATCCATTTCTTGCTGGTAAAGACTATAAATTCAACGGAAGACTATGCCAGTTTATACATCCGTGAGATAGTCTGAATTCATGGAGTCCCTTTGTCCATCATTTCAGATAACAGTGCGCAATTCACTGCTCAGTTTTTGAAGTCGTCATAGAAAGGTTTGGGTTCAATGGTTAGCCTTTGTACTACTTTTAATCCTTAGATAAATGGTCAAGCAGAGCGCATAATTCAAACGTTAGAGGATATGTTGAGAGAATGTGTGTTGGATTTCAAAGGGAATAGGGATGACCACATGCCTCTTATAGAGTTTGCATACAATAACAACTACCACTCTAGTATTTAGATTGCTCCTTATGAGGCTCTTTATGGGAAAAGGTGTAGATCTCCTATTGGCTGGTTTGAGGTTGGTAAAGCTGAGTTGATAGGACCAGAGTTAGTTCATCAATCCATAGAGAAGGTGAAAATAATCCAAGAGAAGTTGAAAATAGTGCAGAGCCGTCAGAAATCCTATACAGATGTTAGGAGAAGAGATTTGGAGCTTGAGGTTAATTATTAGGTCTACTTGAAGGTTTCACCCATGAAGGGTATTATGAGATTTGGTAAGAAAGGGAAGCTTAGTCCCTAATACATTGGTCCTTATAGAATATCCAAGAGAGATGGTAATGTAGCTTATGAGTTGGAGCTACCGCCAAATTTAGCAGCAGTCCATCCAGTATTTCACATCTTTATGCAAAAGAAGTGTTTGGGTGATCCTTCACTTATTGTGCCTACTGAGAATATTGGTATTAGGGACAACCTATTTTATGAGGAGATTCCTGTTCAGGTCCTTGATCATTAGGTTTGCAAGTTTTGAACAAAAGAAGTTACATCAGTCAAGGTCTTATGGAGAAATCAGTTTGTTGAGGAGACAACTTGGGAAGCTGAGGAAGATACGAAGACTAGATACCCTCATATCTTTTCCTCTGATTTAGTTCCAGTCCAGGGTATTAACTCTTTCTAAAGTACTCATTCAATTCAGTCCCTCCTTCAGTATTTTGAGTTCATGAGTTTTATGTTTACTTTCCATATAATTAGGCTGTTAAACATTCCCCTACCCTTTCCATAGTTAGTTCATCTATCATTCCAGGATAAATGATTCCAAGGGGGAGATATTGTAACACCCTAAAAATTTCTTAACTAAGGCCTGAACCACTCTTTATTTACATGTAAGGTCGTATTGGGTGATTTAAAATTTCTCATACGTGTAAAGGTCAATTCTCTAGTGTGGGAGTGGATTTTGATATGAATTAAGGTCACAAAAACCCCTTAGCACAAAGTTGTGTTGAAAGCTTCCTTGCCGATTAAGTTTTTACATAAGATTCTTCTTAGGTCAACTTCATACAATCATATTTCTCAGCACATAATAAATTAGGCGGCCCATGAACTACCCAATTAAAGGTCTTTGAGTCCTGTTTCCAATGCCATCAAGTTTGCCTCATTTTGAGTTTGGCGTAAAAATTTATGCTCGTTTTACCAGAACCTACCACATCAGAGTTTCCTGAGTTGGTTCCTACGGATTACTTCTATGGGTCATGAAAATTTCGACGACCCATACTGTCAAGTCGTCAAAAACTTCAGAGAGTTTGATTTTTAGGGTCAAATTCCTATGGATCCATTCTACGTGTTGTAGTTTGGACCCGTTGAATGGACTTTTGAGCATGAAATTTAGTATTATGTCTACAAATTGGATCTACTCTCCGTAGAAACTTCTATGGGTCATAGATTTGACTTGTAGAATCAAATTTTGAGCCTTAAAATTCAATATAGGTTCCATGGATGAGATCTACGGTCAAAATATAAAGCCACGAACCGTAGATAGTCCTATGGAAGGTTTTCGTCAGCTTTTAAAGAGGGATAGTTTAGTATTTTCTCACCCCTTCTAAGCCTAAACACTGACCTTTTTACACCTAGTTAAGGGTTTAGATAGTTTTAATAAGTTCTTTTACATTAATTGACACTTCAAGTCATTAGAGCAAGATTCCAAGAGGAGAAAAATCTAGGTTTTCAAGCATTCTTTCAGTTTGCATCGATTTCGCCAAGAACTTTGTTCTTCCAGGTATGTAAGGCTAATCATAGTGATGGACTGAGTTTGTCCTCATGCCCTATATCTACTTTCTATCAGTAAGAGAAAATCTAGGGTAGCATGCTTAGTTTTGATAATTCTTGAGATGAGTTGTTGAATTCTGAGTTTATGTTCCTAATTTTTGAGTTGCTATGTGCTATGCATTGAGATTCTTGAGTCGATTTTTCATGACTATTATTCAGCATGAACCCTAGTATTTGAGTCTTCATGGAGTTATTATTGAGAATCTTTTTAACTAAGCAATTGTCTTAAATTGATTTTCTAAGAAAGTAAAGAGTTTTGAGTATAGTTTAAAAAGAGAATTTTGAGTAAAGTTTAAGGGAACTTATTGAATCCCAAATGTATTACTTTTACATTGATAAAGAGAAATTTGTTTTTCATAAAGAGTTTTCAGAGATACTTCAGAGTTGTTACCTCTTTTAAGAGGATAATTTGAGCAATTACATCAAATTGAGAAACAATATGTTTTATACATTTGAGCATGAGTATATCGTTTTATTGGGAGTATTATTGAGCACCGATATGGGGATGAGTTCAGACAACTAAAATTCCTCATAAACCATGTAGCCAACATGGGTAAAAGATCATACTTTTTAGACAACTCCTTATTTCTTTCGAGCAGAGCTTTAGCAGATCCACTTAGTTGAGGTGTCCTATATCCCGACAAGGTATAAGAAAGTTCTGGAAGTGTGGACAAGACGTTGCATCAAAATGTTACTCATAGTGATGGTTGCAGGTTAGAAAATCTCCCACATGAGAGTAAAGAGTATTTTATTATATTTTTATATACATCCTTGATTTAACATCTTTTAGTTATGAAGCTTTAAATATTTTATCTCTTATTATTGATTTGTATTGAGTTGAATTGATGTGAGTATTCTTCCTGCCTTATTAGTTCAGTTATTTATTCATTCCACCTCTTTACATACTCGTACATTGAATGTACTGATGTCATTCAACCTGAATCTTTTTATAATGCAGAGACAAGTGCTTAGGATCATCAACAGGTGCTTCATTGAGATCACTTTGCACTTCAGATAGCTTGGGTGAACCTACCTGCATTCTGGAGGACTTCACATTTATTTTCTAGTTAGTTGTCTTGAGATGTCGTGGGTCTTGTCTTGACTTCCATCTTGAATAATAGAGGCTTCATAGATAGATAGAGTTGAGGAGTCTCTCTTAGTATTTACTTTCCCTTGAGATGTTTTGCAAACTATTAGTATTGTGTTGAGTATTTTCCAAATATTATGGAATGAGTTCTTTGAGTTACATGATTGAATTCTATTTTAAGCAACATCTTGCTTGAGTAAGTTTTTTGCTAAGTAGTCAGCCAAGCTAGGGGTCCGCTTGGGAAGCAGTAATGGTTTTCGAGTGTCGACCACTTCCAGGGTGTAGGCTTGGGGCGTGACATGCTAGTTGGGCTTGTAGTTTACTGTGATTGTGGTTACTTGGGATGGGAGCCCGACTCTTACTTCTTGTGTTCGGATTCGTGGCACATTTCGAATGGGCCTATTGCATCCTCTGCATTCATATGAATTATCTATCACTAGTATACTTGTTTGTTGATTGTACCATTTGGTTAATGGGGGTTGTTTGGGTTATGTCTACTATATGTACCTTCTAGGCTTGTGGGGTCCGGTTAGGTTGTTGTTTGACTAGATTCTTTTCTATGTTATTCTTTTCTTGTTAGTTGATAGGCTTTGACTATAAAATTGTGGTTGTGGGTCCTCCTAACCCTAGGTAATTGACTTGGTATCGTAGTTGCTTGCGAATAGGTTGTTGGCTTGCATTCTAGGTATGTTTTTGACTAGCTTCTTACCCCTTGTATCCTATTTCTATTCTTTATTTCCTATCTACTTTAGAATCTCCTATTTAGTTACTTGTGCTATGCTATCCTTATTACTTTTCATTTATGCTTGTGATTATCTTTTGAGCTCAATCAACCGTTGCCTACTAAGTACCAATTTTGGTACTCGTAATACAATTCAGCCCCCTACAGATTACAGTTTGAGTCATCAACGTTGATTTGGAGCCATGCGGAGCAGCTTAGAACTTTGGAGATTAGGGTGAGCTCCTAGAGTCCGAAGCTATCAGTTTCTATCTATTTTTTCTAGGCTTAGTCTTTATATTGTATTCAGATACAGCCTGTACTTATGTTATTTTTTTAAAAGCCTTGTACTCTTATTTTGGATTAGATGCTCAACTACTGACTGGTGTCAGATCTTGGGATGTTTCCTTGTATTGTATTTCCATTGATTAACCTTTCTTCACTTGTTATAAGCTTTATGCCTATTATTGGTTACTACCGCTTGGTAGTCCATTTCTTATGGCTCTAGGCTAAGGGTTAGGCTTCCCTACTGGTGGGGTGTAGTAGGTGCCATCATAACCTGAGAAATTTTATTGTGACATCATAATAACATAAACTTTGTATTTTTTTCGTTTAGCCCATCATTAAACTAGAAATTACAAATGGGTACTTACATATTAGACTTCATAATATATGAGTTGTCTTTTAGATCCATTAACTTTAAACTTTAGAAGATCACTATCAATTTGGGTCAATGTTTTTACTACAGCAACCGACATATTATTATTCTTAATATAATATATGTGCAAGTTCATAAAAAGATCTAACAATATTTACTTGAACTACACATATATATGTATAAATAACTTTAAAACTCTATGTCACCTTATGAACTCAAAATATGGGACATCATAACGTAACAATCTCCTTGATTCATCATGTAAATATTGGACTAAAGTGACTTTTGTTACATTTATCGTAACTAAATCTTTGTTGATCACGAATACCAACAAAAGCAAATGACATCGATCCATCAAGTATGGATATGAAATATAAAAAATACGTGCAATATGATCTAAGCACGCCTCTTTTCAATTGGTCCTACAATAAAATAAATCCGAGAGAAAAAATAAAATAAATGTTCAAATCTCAAACAGAATAGTTCTTTTGTATTCCATTATTTCTCAAAGGAGACATGTACATCAATATATAGCTACTGCTAAGTTACAATACATAGAAATAACTAATTGCTAGCTATTTAGCATGGAATCAAGGGCTTAAGATAAGCTTCCTATTTTACTAAGATTACTAGAATCAAGCAATTTTCCTATTTACAAAGATCACAGAATCAAACCTAAAATATCCCTACACTCCTCCTCAAGTTGATGCAAAGATGTCGAACATTCCCAAATTGCTCCCAAACTTGGAGAACATTTTACTCGAAACTTTTTTGTAAGAAGATTAGCCAATTGGTCCTCCAATCGAATCTTGGGTAACTCTATTATCTTTCCATCCAACTTTTCTTTGATGAAAAACCTATCTACTTCTACACGCTTGGTACGATCGTGTTGTACCGGATTATGTGCAATATCTTGTGCAGCCTTATTATCACAATATAGTTGAATTGATGCCTTAGGTGGATAACCCAAATCTATTTAGAGAAGTTTCAACCATAATTCTTCACATATTCCAAGTGTCATTCCTCTGAATTCCGCCTCCGCGCTTGAGCAAGAAACAACATTTTGTTTTTCGTTTCTCCATGTAACAGGATTTCCTCCAACAAAAGTGAAATTTCTCAATGTAGAACGTCCGTCATCAACAACTCTAGCCCAGTCAGTATTCGTATATGCATTTATGACTTGAAGATCTGCACATTTATGAACAAAATTCCCTTTGCTGGAGTAGATTTCAAACATTTCAAGATGCACAGAATGGCATTCATATGTTGCTCTCAGGGATTATGCATAAATTGACTTACCACACTTAAGAAATAAGCTAGATCTTGTCTTGTGTGTGCTATGCACATCAACCTTCCTACGAGTCTCTGATATCTTCCTTTATCAACTGGAATTGATTAGGTTCAACACTTAATTTCAGGCCTTCTTAAAGAGGTGTATCAACTAGCTGCCAAGCTTTCATGCGTGTTTCCTTTAACAAATCTAAAGTACATTTTCTTTGGGACAAGAAAGTTCCTTTAGATTATCTAGACACTTCAATTCCAAGCAAAAAAATTAATGGAACAAGGTCCTTCATCTCAAATTCCTTAGATAAGTAGCTTTGGAGTGCTTCCCTTTATTTAGGGTCATCTCCAGTCACCACCATGTCCTCAACATATACAATAAGGGCAGTAATTTTACCTTGTTGTCTCTTCAAAAACAAAGTGTGATCGGTGTCGCTTTGAGTATAGCCAAATGCCTTCATAGATTTGGTGAATTTTCCAAACCACACTCTTGGTGATTGTTTCATTCTTTAAAGTGATTTCTTTAATCTGCATAATTTATTATCATGTGATCTTGGTATCTTGTACCCCTGAGCATAGTCCATAGAGACTTCTTCAGACAACTCACCATGTAGAAAAAGATTTTTGTACATCAAATTATTGTAGTGGCCAATCAAAATTTGCAGTCAAGAATAATAACACTCGATCTGTGTTGATTTTTTCAACAGGTGCAAATGTTTCTGTATAGTCGATTCCATAGGTCAGAGTATATCCCTTAGCCACCAAAGTCTTCACTTTGAATCAAAAGGTTTTTTCTGCCAAACAAATTTCAGATCTCTCTCTTCCTATTATGGATAACTTATTGCAATTTTCAATGAGTTGGATCATCGTGATAAGGTGATCATGGAAAATGAGAAAGATGTCACTTGTTACCACAAGTCTGTCCAAAGACAAAGGGTGCACATCTTTCTTGCTAATTTTGGATGGTGAATTTTAACAGATTCGTGGTGAGATCTTGAGGAATGATCCTATTCAAAAATTAGAAGAATGTTACTCAATGGTTCGTCGTAAATCTGTCCGGCATGCAACACTGAATGGAGAACATGAAAATTTGAAGCATCAGCCATGGTGAGCAAAAACAAATTTAATCAACACCGGCTCTCTCAAAATCAACCGGATTAAATGAGGTATAAGGGTATCAACAAATTCCACCTGTAAGTGTACTCATTGTAATCAAACAGGGCACACAAAAGTTCGTTGTTTTGAAGGTCTGGGATATCCAGATTGGTCGGATTATAACTGTGATTTGAGAAGGAGAAATGCAATCAAGAGTTCCACTGCTGCAAATGTAAAAACAAATGCCGAGGAAGATGTTTTTGGATAATCCACAGCCTTAAATACAAGAAAGTGTTGATACGACGACATTTATTTAGAAACATTTGAAATAAATGTCTGGAAAAAAGAGTTTTTCAATAATATTGAAAAATATATCATTAAAATAGCGACATTTGAGACAAATGACATAAACATAATGACATTTTGTGACAAATGTCATAAAACAATGATATTTGTGATAAAATGTCGTTAAAATAATGACATTTAATACAAATGTGTATCAAATGTAAAAAATATTATGACATTTATTTCAAATGTCATATAGTTAGTGGAAATAAATGTCATATTGTTAGTTACTAATTACTGACATTTCTATCTAATGTTGAAATCTCAATCTTATTAAATGATTTGATCAGTCTTTATTTATATTTAATTTTTAAAAAAAAGACTGAATGATAAGTACTTATTAATTATACAATGTACAATAATTAATGAGTTCGAGACTAATTAAATTACTAGAAAAAATATATTATAGCTAAATAGGTGTTCATGCTTCATCTTATAAAAATACGAGGCAATAAATGGCTTAAGAACTTTAAATTTATTGCTACAACAAAAAATTGTAATTAATTGTAGGGTTTTAACACGTTTTAAAGTTATTATAGCGATATCAACCTTTTCAGCAATAAAAATTTACTTGAAATAAATATTATAGCTAACAAATATTTTTTACTTCAAGTTATGAACAAGAACTAACTTAATAGCTACAAACATATTGTTAAATATTTGTATCACAAATAAATGAAAACGCCGGAAATATTAATGCAACAGTTGCAAAGTTTTTTTAAAATATCATTAATTTTTTTGACATTAAGGGGTCGTTTGGTAGTAGGATAGAGTTATACATGTATTAGTAATGTGGGCATCAGTTATGCAGGCATTAGTAATGTAGGTATTAGTTATGCAAGTATTAGTAATGTGGGTATTAAGTATGTAGGTATTAGTAATGTGGGTATCAGTTATGTGGATATTAGTTATGCAGGTATTAGTTATACAAGTATTAACTATGCAGGGTTTAGTTATGCGAAGTTTAATTATGCATAAATTATTCCTTTGGATATTGGTTTTTTATATTAAAAATTAGTAAAATTATATATTTTAAAAATTAAAACATTTTTTTACAATTATATCATTTCCTTCTTTAAATTTGTGTTTTTCCTTCTTTAACTTTGTATTTAAATTAAAATATTTCTTTAATTATATAGAAAAAGATAGTAGTCAAGTGGGGGTGATAAGGGTAATATTGTCATTTTAACTTTTTATCCAAGTATTAGCTATACACGTATTAATTATTCCACCTTCTACTCCGCATAAATAATACACAAATTTCCTCATAACTTATACATGTATTAGTTATGCTAATTTTAAAATTGTCAAACAACCGTCGTATTAATTTTATACATGAATAACTTTTTTCTTATCGACCTACCAAACGTCGTATTAATTATGTACATAAATAAACTTTTTCTTATCCACCTACCAAACATCGTATTAATTATGTACATAAATAAACTTTTTCTTATCCACCTACCAAACATCGTATTAATTATATACATGAATAACTTTTTTCTTATCCACCTACCAAACGTCGTATAAGTTATACGGACTCTAATACATGGATAAAACTTATTTTATCCAGCTACCAAACGACCCCTAAGTAAAATTGGATACGACATTTATAAATGTTTAAAAGTATTTAGTGATATTGACCAAAAGGTTAAATTTTAATACGACATTTTATAAAGGCCACAAGTAAATGTCATTAAATTTTTACCAACATTAATCTAAATGTAAAAAAAAATAGTGACATTTTATATATGTCATGAGTAAATGTCATTTATTTATTAATGACATTTGTATAAATGTCTAAAAAGATAAGTGGCATTTTTATATATTTCGTAAATGAATGTCGTTTATTTATTAGCGACATTAGTCTAAATGTTGGAAAATTCAGGACACTCAAATTTACGACATTTGGTTCAAATGTAAATTAAATGTCGGTAAATAAATTTGTGACATTTAAACAATCTAATAAATATTTATATAATGTCGCCGTATCTACACTTTGTTGTATATCTTCGTAGAACAAGAGGTAATAATGGTACAACTTTAAACTCCTCTGTACTTGTTTCTAATGTATGTGTACCACTTCTCATATCATTCATCCTTTTAAGTAGGTGGTTGTGTACTCCCACGAACAAACGAGAATTTCTCTTTTTCAGCAATATGCATCTCTATGATTTGAGACCACATATCATAATTTGTTTCATTTAAAATAATCTCTGCATTAAAAGAGGAATTTTCAGATTGAATGATAATTGGGGTAAAGTCGGAAGCATCTGTGTCACGACCCAAAGTACTCCCTAGCCGTGACATGGTGTACAAGACCCTGAAAGGCCTCATACAAGCAACTTAGCATACACAGACAAGATAATAGAATCAAAGAGTACAAAAGTAAGTTTCATATCATAAGAGTTTTATAAAAGTAGCGGAAAACTAAACATAGTCTCAAAGCCATCTAAACTCATAGAATGGAAAGTTGGGATGTAACCCATACAAAGTTCAACAATAAAGATATAAAAGATAAAGTGGCTACGTCCTCGAATGTATGAGGACTGACCAAGTCTTCAAGATCCTTCTACTAAACTCTAGCCACGAGTGGAAGGAGAATCGTCAAATCCTACATTATGAGACAATGTAGGCAAAAATATGCGTTAGTAAATAGAATGTACCAAGTATGAGGGGAATGCAATAAAACTTTAGATCATGCTAAAAAGGGACATTTTCATAACATGCAATGACCATGTTAAAACATGATATATAAAAAGGGTTGAAAAGCATAAGTCTTAAATCATGGTTAAAGCAAGCTAAACATGTTTAAATCACTTGTGAGATACCTTTTAAAGCACTTTAGTTCATTATTGTGGGAAATTACCTTAACCGACATTTAAAGACCATGTGAGCTATCAACATGGAATCCGACATACTCCCTACATCGGAAGGGCTATCCTACTTGCCAAGGTAGGCCCATAACATCTAGCTTACATGGACCCACTAGCTAAGGTCTACTTAAAGACAATTATCCTATGGTGGCACATAATTTGAGGATAAGGAGAATTCAACTAGAAACCCGACCTCTACATGCGAGAGAGCTTCCATCTCAATATCCTCTCGGTGCTAATTAAATATCCCACGAAATAAGTCATCTATAAATTAAAATATCATCTTCTTTCACCCTCAATTGGTGTTAACCCGAATGAAGATCGATCTTAGAAAAGTAACTTGCCCCTTGGAGTTGATCAAACAAGTCATGTATCCTTGGAAGAGGATATTTATTCTTGATAGTTGCCTCGTTCTTTTGACGGTAGTCAATGCACATACGAAGTGAACCATCCTTCTATGAACAAATAAACTGGAGCATCCCATAGAGAGATACTTGGTCGGATGAAACCCTTATCCAACAAATCTTTCAATTGCTCCTTTAACTCCTTAAGTTCTACCGGAGCCCTTCAATAAGGAGGAATAAAAATATGTTGCGTACGGGGAGAAGGTCAATACCGAAGTCTATTTCCCTTTCGGGAGGAACACCAGGTAGATCATCGGGAAAAACTTCCGGAAACTTATTTACAAGGGGGACCGACTCAAGAGTAGGGGTTTCAAAATCCATATCCCTCACCCTAACAAGATGGTATATACACCCCTTAGAAATCATCTTTCCAGCTTTAAGACATGACACAAATTGTCCGTTAGGCATAGAATTTCCCACCCTTCCACTCTAGGATAGGCTCATTTGGAAATTGAAACTTGACCACTCGGGTCCTACAATCAATAGGAGCATACAAGAATGCAACCAATCCATCCCAAGAATAACATCAAAATCTAACATATCAAGCTCTACAAGACCAAGATGAGTGACTCTATGGGATAAGGAGACGGGAAAATTTCTATAGACTCTTTTAGCCATAGTAGATTCACCAATAGAAGTAGAGACATAAAAATGATCTAACAACACATCCAGAAGAACATCAAACCTCATAGCCATATATGGCGTCACAAAAGACAAGGTAGCACCGAGATCAAGCAAAGCATAAACATCAAAATGAAAGACTTTTAACATACAAGTAACCACATCGGGAGAACCCTCTTGCTCATGGCGAGCTTGAAGTGCATACAACTTACCTTGTTGCTGACTATCACTAGATGGATAAGGTTGAGCCCGCCGACGTTTATCTCCCTCATTCCTAGAAACCAAAGGAAAATTCCTTATTTTATGATCCATTTTCCATAACCAAAGCATACATTTGAACTGGCTAGACATTTGCCTCTATGGTTTTTTCCACACCTTTGACACTCGTGTGACATTTGCTTACTAAAACCCTTACATTGAGAACGATTTCCTCCACCGAACCTTGAATGTGAAGATTCACCATCATCCCTTCTTGCCCCTTTTGAGTCCCTATTTTTCTCCTTAAGCTTTTCTTCTTCTATTTGTCGTGCATAAACCGTCAAACGGGAGACATCCATCTCCTTCACAAGCATGGCGGTTAGGCATTCTTTGACCACTAATTCGGAAGCACTCGACACAAATTCACTCTTCCTTGCCCTTGGATCGGCGACCATAGTTGGAGCATACTTGGACAATTGCGTGAACTTCAAGGCATACTCCTTCACACTCATATCCCCTTGACAAGGTTTAATGAACTCAAGTACCTTTGCCTCCCTCATCTCAAAGGGAAAGAACCTATCAAGAAAAGAAACCTTGAACTTCTCCCAATCGAGAGGATCCACATCAACCGCCCTCTCACTTTTCCATTGTTCAAACCAAACTTGAGCAACACCCTTAAGTTGATAAGCGTCCAATTCTACCTTTTCCACCGGCGTCACTCCCATTATCACCAACACCTTGTATACGTCATCAATTAACTCTTGAGGATCCTCCTCAACCTTGGAACCATGAAACTCCGGAGGATTCATTCTAATAAAGTCCCTCACTCTTGTTTCCGCCATACATACCCTTGGATTCATGGGAGCCGCAACCTCCTTTTTTGCTTGGGTCGACATAGCTTGGGACAATGCATGAAATGCGACTCGAAACACATCATTAATCACTTCCTTGACCAAAGGGTTGACCGGCACTTGGGGAACCTCTTGTTTCACATCTTCGCGAACATTCCTTCTCACGGGATTCCTTCATGGAGTCATATTCTTAAAAGTACAAACATGGGTTAGGAGAGGAAGACCTACAAGGTTAAACTCTATCGCACGACTTTAGAATAATGAAAGAAGTGGAAGTTCCTAAACATCTTATAGCCTCTCATTCATAAGTGTGGCGCGCTTCACACCCATAAACAACACTCTACTTGACGTGGCTTATGAGACATCCTACAATCTTTCTAAAACCTTTGGCTCTGAATACCAAGTTTATCACGACCCAAAGTACCCCCTAGCCGTGACATGGAGTACAAGATCCTGAAAGGCCTCATACAAACCACTTAGCATACATAGACAAGATAATAGAATCAAAGAATACAAAAGAAAGTTTCATAGCATAAGAGTTTAATGAGAGTAGCAGAAAACTAAACATAGTCTCAAAGCCATCTAAACTCATAGAATGGAAAGTTGGGACGTAACCCATACAAAGTTCAACAATAAAGATATAAAAGATAAAGTGGCTACGTCCTCGAATGTATGAGGACTGACCAAGTCTTCAAGATCCTTCTACTAAACTCTAGCCACGGGTGGAAGGAGAATCGTCAAATCCTACATTATGAGACAATGTAGGCAAAAATATGCGTTAGTAAATAGAATGTACCAAGTATGAGGGGAATGCAATAAAACTTTAGATCATGCTAAAAAGGGACATTTTCATAACATGCAATGACCATGTTTAAACATGATATATAAAAAGGGTTGAAAAGCATAAGTCATAAATCATGGTTAAAGTAAGCAAAACATGTTTAAATCACTTGTGAGATGCCTTTAAAAGCACTTTAGTTCATTATTGTGGGAAATTACCTTAACCGACATTTAATGACCATGTGAGCTATCAACATGGAATCTGACATACTCCCTACATCGGAAGGGCTATCCTACTTGCCAAGGTAGGACCCATAACATCTACTTAAAGAAAATCATCCTATAGTGGCACATAGTTTAGGGATAAGAAGATTGCTACTAGAAACCCGACCTCTACTTACGGGAGAGCTTACATCTCAATATCCTATCAGTGCTAAGTAAATATCCCACGGAATTAGTCATATTTTTTATCCATGGAAGGGTACAACTAGAGTTACCAATCCAAGCTAAAATCATGCATATCGACGTTTCATATTCCATGGACTTAGTCCAAGCTTGCGTCATTAGAATTGCTCCTGAACCTTTGATTCAACTTTAGTTGAGAAAACCTTTCAACAAGTTATGAATCCTTTATGTGAGAAAACCTTTTCATATTCATCAATTATCAACATTGAGACTTCTACCTCAAAGCTTCTTAAAATCATCATCAACTTCATAAAAGACATACTTGAATTCATAAACTTCATCTTTTCATAGTTCATCATAAATCATAACTTCAAAACCATAGGTTTGACATGGGTTCATGAAAATTCATCTTAAAACATTCAATTTAACTCAACTTCATGCTTAGAAAATCATAAACAAAGCAATTTGATCATAATTGAAAGAACCCACATGATAGAAGAAAACGTAGTTTTTGATTGAATAATTCTTACTTAGAAAATTAGGGTTTATAGTCCAAATTAATAGATCAATATATAGGTTCACATAGAATTAGTTGAAAAATATGTAATTGAGTCTAAATCATGAAAACAAGATCATAAGTACATAATTGAATCCATACGAATAACCCATGAAGAAAGAAATCAAAACCTAGTTCAATTTTGGGAAATTGAATTGGAGAGTTGAAGAAAACCTTGGGGGTTCAATGGGTGAATGGAACCCATTGAGGAACTCCCTACATACCTCAATTGAAGCCCTAAACAATGATGAAGAATGGAAGCTTGAACTTGAAGAACCCAAGCTTGACTTCTTCTTCTTCTTGATTCTAGATAGAGAAATATTTGGGAGTAATTGAAAAGTGATTAATAAGAGTAGAAATTAGGCTTATATATACGGCTTAGGAGTAGAGGGTAACCGTCCTTACTTAGTAATTAAACAATTAGAGAAAAGACCAAAAGTCCCTCTTTTGAAAACTTGACCAACGACCCCACCTACTACTTGACCTACGATGGGTAGGTCCACCTACTGACCGTATGTCATGGAGTAGGTCACCCAAATTTTTATTTATTTATTTTTTGAATTTCTTGCCCCAAAGCAATGGCACTTACGAAACTTGACCTACGGTTGGTTGGTGCCAACCGTAGGTCACACTTCTATCTTTCTAAAAATTGAAGTTGTCGTTTTTTTCGAATCTGGGGTGTTACAATCTGATTTTCCCATGGCTCTAATACCAAGTTCCAATCTTGAACTAGAATAGTTATTTTGTATTCAGTTATATCATACTGGTGAGATCTACATCAATATATTGTTACTGCTAAGTTACAAGACATGGAAAGAACTAATTTCTAGCTATTTAACCTAGAATCGAGGGCTTAAGATAAACTTTCTATTTTACAAAAATTACTAAAATCAAGCAATTTACCTATTTTCAAAGATTACAAAATCAAGCCTAAAATATCACTGCATTAAATACTTTATTATTGTAGAAATAACCTCAAAATCCTTAAATTGAAATCATAAATTGAAAAAGAAAATGTGTCTACACATAAAGAACATTTAAAAAGTTGTAATTTCTCACTAAAACTAATATCCTTAAATAATATGACACCCACATGAGCGATGTACTCATGAAATACCTTTGGTGACAATCCCTTAGTAATTGGATCTGCAATCAAAGAGTTTGTACCGATTCATTCTATAGACATCTGGCCACTCTAAACTTTTCTTTAACATCTAGGAACTTAAAAACTAGGAACTTTATGTCAATGTGTTTTGACTTTACTAAACACCTATTGTTATTAGAATAAAAGAATGCTAACTTATTATCACAAACAAACTTGAGTATATCCTTTCAATTTCATGCATAAATTCATAGCTAGTGAGAAATTCTTGAGGCGTCTTCCATAATCAAATGCCACCTAATATACTATAAACTCAACTGTTAGAGTGAAAAGAGCTATGCATATTTGTTTAACAGTTCCTGATATAGCTCAATTCTTGGAAAGCATTTGAGATCATCATCAAGAAACAATCGATTCTTCTTTTTGGCTTTACAATTTCTATTACCATACAAAGCAACAATTTATTAATAAACTTTCCACTGATTTTAGGTAGGAAAACTTTTGTTTATATTAGTGTGTTGCCTTCCTTTCGAATCATCAATCAATTTCAAGTTAACAAAACCTCAAATTTATTGTTTCTTCACTGTTTTCTCTTGTCCAAACACATGACAAACAATAAAACGTAAACTAATACTTTCTTCATCCAAAAAATAAATAAATAGTTTACAGTATGAATTGTTCTGGTAATTTGCAGTAAGTGTGTTAACAGTGTAATGCCAATATGTTTTTCTTTTGTTACTAATGATAAAGGGAAAGTTCACTTGGCTATTTGTTTCAGCCATCAAAATATATCACTCTTAACTACTTGTAATTTTGAATAAATAGTTCATTCAATATCATCTCGTTCACATACAGAGTTTATAAATGATGCAAGAGCCTCCATAAATCAATCGCTTTTCTCAGATCATGTTGGGATATCACATTCTTTAATTCATTCTAGTAGTCATTCTCAGCTTCAACTCAAAGGAAATAAGACAATCGTGATGTCGAAGTCTTCTGCCAAGTCACAGGGAACGTGAAGAATGGACAGCTATCTCTATATCACTACCGTTGATTTGTTTATTATCTTGATCGAATCTCAGCCCTTTGATCTGGGATATTTATGATCGCTCAAATTTAACAGATGTCAAGAGTCCTACTTGGAAGTCTCCTAAAAGAATGATTACGTGTATAGTTTCAGTAGATTTATGATTCTCTGTATTCCTTTTCTTTTCCTTATTAAATGCAGAGTTTGTTAGGATGGTTATTTTATATTGCTAGGACTTTTTGTATTCATCATCTGTGTATAAATACGTTTCTACAGATACGAAGAAACACACAGAAAATTTTAATCATCTCAATTTGTTCATTCTTTTTTCAACATGGTATCCGAACAATAGGAATACGATCCTAGTCTTCCTCTTTCTTTTCCCATCTGTTATTTCATCTCAATCCTTGGTTTTCTTTACTATTGTAAATTAAAGAAGTCTTTATATGGCCTTCCTCAATCTTTTCAACAGCGGTATGCTCGATTGACTGGGATCTCAATTTCAAGGGTTACTCTCACTCACTCAACGACTACTCTTTGTTCTTTAAGAAATCAGCAGGTCGTGTTTCAATTTTAGCTGTATATGTTGATGACATATTACACACTAGGGATGATCCCTTAGAAATTGATTCTCTGAAGATCTTTCTTGACTCTCAATTCAAAATCAAAGACTTAGGTTTTGCTCACTACTTCTTAGGAATGGAAATCATACGAGAACCTAAAGTTATTATTTTGGGACAAAAAAAATTCACCTTGGATTTGCTTCATGAGTTTGGGTGCACAGACTTGAAACCCGTATCTTTCCCTCTTGATCCTTCCTCATAGTTTCGTATGGATGATGGTGCTCTTATCCCAAATCCAACTCTTTACGAAATGTTGTTGGGAAAACTTAATTTTCTTACTCACACCCGACCAGATCTCTCATTTGCAGTCCAGCATTTAAGCTAGTTCATGCAAACACCTCGGCAACCTCATCTTGATGCTGCTTTGCGTTGTCTCCAGTATCTCTTCCTCGATCCTGGAATGGGGATTTTTCTCTCTTCATCTCCATCTTTTGACTTGGTTGCTTTTTGTGACTCTGATTAGGCACGCTGTCCTGATTCACGTCGCTCAATAAGTGGAAATTTCATCACTCTAGGTGGCTCACCAGTCTCCTGGAAGTCCACAAAGCAGTCTTTAGTGTCTCTTTCATCTGCCGAAACTGAGTATCGTTTAATGCATCGGGTCGTTTCTAGAATCACTTGGATGGTATGGCTTCTTGATGATCTCTTTGTTCCTTCTTTCCCAATACCTCTTCTTTCCAACAGTCAGGCTGCTATCTATATAGCCAAGAATTTGGTCTTCCACGAAAGAACAAAATATGTGGACTTAGATTGCCATTTTGTTTGTCAGAAATATCTTGCTGGATTGATTTCTCTCAGCTATACTCCGTCGAATTTACAGTTGGCAGACGTTTTTACCAAACCCCTATCTGGTCCTGTTCATCGATCCCTCTTGGGCAAGTTGGGCATCGTCTCCCCTCCCTCAAACTTGAGGGGGGTGTTAGGATATCACATTCTTTAATTCATTCTAGTAGTCATTCTCAGCTTCAACTCAAAGGAAATAAGACTTTCGTGATGTCAAAATCTTCTGCCAAGTCACAGGGAACGTGAAGAATAGATATCTATCTCTGTATCACTACCGTTGATTTGTTTATTATCTTGATCGAATCTCAGCCCTTCGATCTGGGATATTTATGATTGCTCAAATTTAACAGATGTCAAGAGTCCAACTTGGAAGTCTCCTAAAAGAATGATTACGTGTATAGTTTCAGTAGATTTTGGATTCTCTTTATTCCTTTTCTTTTCCTTATTAAATGCAGAGTTTGTTAGGATGGTTATTTAATGTTGCTAAGACTTTTGTATTCATCATCTGGTTATTTCAATCATCTCAATTTGTTCATTCTTACTTTCAAAAGATCACAAATATTAGAATGTTCCAATAAGCTGAAACCTCTACATAAATAACTCCCAATAACATCAACAATCTTGTCAACCATCCTAGATGAAGGGTCCTTAACAGCACTGACCAGCACAATGCGGGCCTTGTATTTATGAAGTATTGTCAAGTTTATCAAAGTTGTTGATGCATACTTGTCCCCCTACACATACACAATGTGGTCATCAACTCAAAGAAAAGGGATGAGGCAGAGAAACATGGTTATATCCAATAGATAAAATGACAGCAGACAAACATAGAAAGCAAGAGAGTAGTAGATCAATCATATTAATAATATCAAATTTCAAATATCGAGTAGATCAACAATATGAATGAAACCAATTCAGGTACTAATATCACCAACTTTCATTACATGTATGGACCTTACAAGATCAAAGGATCACAATGTGAAAGAATCAATGAAGGTGGAAGACATCATTTGAAATACTTCATTCAACTTTCAAATCATGAATAAGATAGAGGCGCTTTTGATATTTACCGGGTTCTTTATGAACTAGGTGGAGGTGCTATTATTGAACTAGTTCATAGTCAACAAGATGGGCGTCCAAATATAATGTTGGACAGGTTCTTATGTATTAAGATGGAGGCGTTGCTTAACAACTTGCTGATGGAATAAGCAATCTTGATCAGAATCTACTCATGTGACTAGCTACATTGACAGCCTGCTGATCGTAATGTAGGACCAGCTTAGGCAGTCAATGTAGTTGGTTCACATGTGTAGATTCATTTCAAGATTGTCCATGCCATCAGGCAGTTGATCAACAACAGCTCCATTCTTATCCATAGGAACGACCTGTCTGACATTTGCGCATCCTTCTTATTGACCATGAACCAGTTGAACAATAGCGCCTCCACTAACTCCATAAAGAACCTCGTCAATATCAGCAGTGCCTCAACTTTTGTTCTGCTTTTTTCCCAATGGACAAGTGCGCCATTGTAATGTCTCTGCTGCCGATACTCCAATGTCTGCATTGAAGAAGTAAAAATTAATTGTTTACTATTTATTTAGGCAGAAGCGTGCGGGAATTTGAAGAAGTTGTTTCCAATTGAATATCGGCTAAAGTAAAGACATATCAAAAATTTAAGTAAAATAAATATAATAGTGAAGAAGTCATGCGGAAATAATTAAGAAAAGAACAAGTAGCAACAAAAAAATTTGTGAAAACTAAATTAAAGGAAACAACATCTAACACTAAAATCGAAGAACAAGACTATAGGGGAATAATAATAACAATACTGATAGGGGACTAGAAAATGTTGAACTACCTTCTAATCTTTTACCATAAACTTTGACTTCCATATTTTCTTATATAGGATCATATGTCCCGTCTAATCACCTCATTATTGGGGCATCTATGCATATTCTCTTCACATGCTCGAACAATCTCAGTCACATTTCCCTTATTTACCTACCATGGGGGCCACTAGTTCTCACCTTATCCTGAATACCTTTATTCTAGATCCTATCTCTCCTGGTACACTCATACATCTATCTTCACATCCTCATTTTCTTTACTCATATCTTCTGGGCATGTGAATCCTTGACTGGAGAGCACTCCACTCCATACAATATAGCTGGTTTGACCACCAATTCATAAAACTTATTTCTAAGACTTGGTGACACATTCTTATCACAAATGATATTGAATATGAGCTTCCATCATCCACCCGACTCCAAATTTGATGTGGAACATCTCCGTCAATCTCCTTATATTCTTGGATTATTGATCACATATATTTAAAACTTCCTGTATTTGAGATAACTTGTATATCAATCCTTATTTCCTCATTTGTCACGTGAGTTACGTTACTAAATTTGGACTCCATGTATTCTGTCTTAATCCTACTAAACTTGAACCTTTTAGACTCTAGAGTTTGTAACCTCCATCTCATCATTAACTCAATCTGCCACGTGTCTCATCAATCAAAACTATGTCATCTTCAAATAGCATGCACCATAACACCTATAATTGGATATTAGAGAGCGAAAAAACTTTTATAACTTAATTATATTCTTTTTATGGGGTTAAAATTCTTCTCATGGTTAAGTAGAGACAAAGCCAGAATTTGATAAACTTTAAAGGTTCTAAATTTTAAAATAGAAAAATAATGTATTAGTAAGTGGGTTCTAAGTTTTATACTTACTCAGTGGTTTGACTTAATATGTATCTAACCTTCTAGCTCCGCTCATATGGTTACCACGAGAACATTTCACTTTTTTTAATAGGTGGTCTCTATTAGACAAACACATGGCCGACTCTAAAGACTCAAGAAAAATGCAGGTGTCTTAGACTTCTAAATTTGAGGGCATACTTTGTTTTAACCAATACTATGTTACATGCTCTTTTTTTTTTTTTTTACAAAAAAAGTATTGAGTATTTTTAGAAAACCAAACTTTGCATTTAAAAAGAAAGAAATCTTAGATGTTTGGCACATCTAAGTACTATATCTCAAGAAATATGAAATGTACCCGGTCATATTATCAATTGAAAAGGAATTAACAGAAAAAACCAATTATAAGAAAATTATAATTAACTTTGCATTTCAAAAAGTTAGAATAATAGACTTCATAAAAAATATTATTATTTAAAAAAAATAAAAAAGAAAAAAGTTAAGGCCTCCATTTTATTTTTTTTAGGCCACAAGTATGCTTGAGCCACCTTATGTCTACTCTGACAATAGATATATGTTGAATCACATGACCATCTCATGTCTAAAATCATAAATTGGTTAAAAAAATCGCTCAAATTTTATTTAGTAATTTATTATGTCATTAACATTATTACCATTCATTCAATTAGAATAATGAAAAAAAACAAAAAAATGAAATCCCTAACAAGGAAAGAAACTAATTAATAAAATGTGATAGAAGTGGAGCATATTCTGAAGATCCTTCAATGTGTCTTAAATTACGATAAATTTATCCTTATCTTTCATTACGAGGTCTGCTATTCCACAAAGCACAAATTCTCCATCAGTCAATTCAATTTTTAATTGAAAAGCTTCCTTGCCTTTTTTAAAATCCGTATTCTCTTTATTTCATGTTTTCTTTTCTTTTTTTTGGTTAAGAAGTTTTGAGACCAATGGGAATTTAAGGTTTATCTATATTCCTACTTCAGTGGTCTGAATTTGGTGTACTTTAACCCTAATAATTTTGCGTATAATTTTTTGTTCGCACAAGATATTAATAGATGAAAATCAGTTATTACTCAAGAATTATCATGTCAAATTATCAAGAAGGTAAAATTAATTGCAAAAGTGTACTTGAAATTATGAGCGCCATACCAATTCTCCATCTTTTGGTTATCGATCCTCTAGACCAAGATGTAAGCTGCTCTCTCTTTCTCAGAATAAAATTATCAGAAAGTAAACCCTAAGTCTTATTTAGGGACCGAAACCCTATACTTATAATATAATTTTTTTTGTATTTTTTGTTTAGCCCATCATTATACTAGAAATTACAAACAAATATTTACATA
Organism: Solanum appendiculatum; assembly: GCA_018342035.1. Classification (NCBI taxonomy): domain Eukaryota; kingdom Viridiplantae; phylum Streptophyta; class Magnoliopsida; order Solanales; family Solanaceae; genus Solanum; species Solanum appendiculatum. The sequence goes on along the minus strand of JAGDQO010002555.1, from coordinate 70,515 downwards.
TAAGACTTCATAGTTTATGACGTGTCTTTTAGACCCACTAACATTAAACCTTAGAAGATCACTATCAATTTGGGTTAACCTATTAATGACAACAACCAACATATAGTTATTCTTAAATATCATAGTGCAATCTTCTCGATTCTTCATGTCAATATTGGATTAAAATGATTTTGTTACATTTATCTTAACTAAATCTTTGGTGATCACGTATACCAAGATAACCAAATGACATCAATCAATCAAGTATGAATGTAAACTATAAAAGTTACATGCAATATGATCTAAGCACGCCTATTTCCAATTGGTCCTAGTGTCAAATAATTCAATGGGAAAAAATAAATTAAATACTTTATTTCTATCGAAATAAATTCAAAATCCTTAACTTGAAATCATAAAATGAAAATTGAAATGTGTCAACAACACATAAAGAATATTTAAAAGGTTGTAATTTCTCACTAGAACTAATATCCTTACATAACATGACACCCATATGAGCGATGTGCTCACTAAAGACCTTAGGTGAAAATCCCTTAATTATTAAGTGGATCTACCGTCATAGAGTTTGTACCAATATATTCTATAGACATCTAGCCACTCTTAACTTTTCTTTAACAACCAGGAAATTTATGTCAATGCGTTTTGACTTTACCAAACTCTTATTGCTATTCGAAATTGCGAACATATTATCACAAACTAACTTAAGTAATATATTATTTCAATTTTTCCATAAATTCATAGACAGTGACAAATTTGCAGGTGTATTCAATAATCAACACATGATATGCTATAAAATCAATTGTCATAGTCAAATGAGCTATGGGTATTTTTTTAGTACTCATTCTGATATATTTCATTAACCAAGTATGTACCATATTGCATTGATATTTAGCAAAGTCGGTATCTAAATACCTAATTAATTATTTAGCCAAACCTCTATGATATCTTTTAATATAGATCTTTTGTGATAATTCAAGAATACCTCAAGAACAATCTCGATGAATGTGAATTCTTAATACAAAATTACTATATCAAAGATTTTTTATCTGAAATTTCTTGTTTTCACAACTTTCATACAACAAGTCTTTATTGTCAATGTCAAGCTAACATATGATCAAATAATTTCATGTAGATATTACTAACTTTTTTTAATTTTGGAAACAAGTTGATATTAAGTCATCTATACAATTCAATGTTCTGATAGAATATGTATCCATTTCATCTTTTTAAAAAATACTCACAATGCAATTGTTGCCTTATTCAAACATTTAAAGATCGTGTTTTTTTCATTGAGACAATTTAGTTCATATACGCATATATTTGAAACACAAGTATTCTATTTATAATACAAGCTACTATTATATAAGGATGACAATTCTCGTGATAAAACATAAAATAAAAAATAGTGCCTATGAAATAGAAGAAGGAGAGAAGAGTTATATATAATATTGAATTTATGTAGGTTGTAAAATTCGCAAATACAACTAGCGAATATGCCTTTTTCTTTGTACTATTTCTTCGATAATAATTAAATAATAAATAAATTAATGCATAAAAAGTAATATATTTCATTTTTATTAAATTCAACTTGAAATAAAGTACTCAATATATTATTTTATAATGTAATAAAAATTAGGATTCTAATGTGATTCAATAAATTCCCAAACATTATACATATATAAGGGTTAACCGAATAACAATAGTACATATTTTCTTGCTAATATATCATAAGTTTCACATACCATTACAATAATATGAACAAAGGTAATAAATGATGAGCAAGAAAATAAATCTAGGAAATACTGTAATTGAAAAACAACATGAGAAAAAGTAGAAACATTCTAGTATGATCAGTTATCTTGGTATTCTATTGATCCATGACTAGCATTGCTTCCATCCACCAAACATAATTATACTTCATATATGCATGAAAAATATATTAGATGCATGTACATGCGATCTTTTTTATCGTACAATATAGATACATACATTTGTCATATATACATGTTTATACATAATTATATAACATAGATACATTACTTGATTTATTTATATAATATATATATGTATTATATAAAGAATACATAGGAATGTATATACACGATTATACTCTATGTATACAATATTGATACATTGCATGACTATTTATAAAACATCAATACATTACATTTAATGTACAACAAACTTTTTTGTTGAATTTTTTGTCCCATAAACGAAAGAGGTAGAAATTTGCTTCATTACGTTGTGGGAACCCGAGTCACTTGTTGCGATGGTGCCCCATGCAGACTCATTCAGGGCCCCAACATACATATTCTACTCTGGCGAGAGGACCAGTGCCTTAGGCTAGGGGTCAAGGCAGGGGTTAGTCTGGCAGGTGTGGTAGAACTTCTAGTAGTGGAACCGCAGCTCAGTAGAGTAGGGGTAGAGGTACCACCTAAACTAGAGGGTGTAGAGGATGTCAATATTATGCATTTCTAAGGAGGCCAGAGGCTGAAACTTCTGATGTAGTTATTACAGGTATTGTCCCAGTTTACCATTGACCTATGTATGTATTATTTGATCTGGGGTCTACATTCTCTTATGTGACTGCTTATTTTGCTACTACATTTATATGTTGTGTGATAGCATGCTTATGCCTATTCATGTTTCTACACCCGCGGGTGAGCCCTAAGTGATGGATCGAGTGTATCGATCTAGTCTTGATTCTCTGGCCGGGTATGGATTGGCTCTCTCCTTGTCATGTTGTTCTTGAATTTAATTCTAAGACTGTGACCTTTATGATGCCTCATGTTTCGAGGGTTGAGTGGAAGGGTGCTAGTGGTTTTTACCCTGGCAAGGTTATCTCATTCATCTACGCTAAGAGATTATTGGAGAGAGGGTATTTGTAATGACCCTCCAGGTCATTTCTATGCTTATGCCTCTTGTTCATTATTTAGAGCCTTCCTATAGTGACCCCAAATCATTTATGACTTGGTGGGACTGGCAATCAGATCACTTAGTTGTTCGTATGGTTTTTATGCAAGTTTTAGTGTTTTGGAGCTTTTAAACCTTGAAGGTCATTTTCTATAAAAAGTTCAAGAAGATGATATTAGAATCCAACTCTTAACAATTCCATCATCTATAGAAGGGTCATTTTATACTAGTAGCCTGGTCGACATGACTCCCGAGGCTTTTAGTGCAAGTTTGTGTGATTAGGCATTTTAACTTTCAAGTTAAGGCCTATGTTTGACTTTAGTCAGGATTTTGAGTAAATGAGCTCGGATAAGAATTCCACTAGTGCAGCTAGCTCTAGAATAATGAGTTTGGTCTAGAATGACCCTTTGTTTTGATCCCGAGGCTTCTAGGCTAATTTCGAGTCCCCTTATGGATTTTGACTTAAAATGGAGTTGTGTGTGGGATCCATATTTTGTTAAGAAGACCTCGTATGGAAGTTCTGACTACTCCATTGAGTCCAGAATGTTAAATTTGATTGGTTTGCATATCTCGTTTGTGTACACGGGGTTCCCAACCAATCGGAGCCCCCGGGCGGAGCACAGGGAACTTTTCTAAATTTTCTTGTGCCTGAGTGTTGGTGCAGCTACTTTTTTCCCCCTGAGTTCGCTTTTGCGACCAGGATCCAGCTTAAGCGAGTCTTGCCGATCAGGCTGTAGTCACTAAAGAGGCCTTGATTACGTTTTTATGACCCTCTCTTTTGCAGGCAGGGTTTGCTGAAGTGAGGCTCGATGTAAGACCCTGGATTCAAAAAGGGCAAAAAATTTAAATTTTTGATAACTTTGGTGACCTACTACTTGACCTACTAACCGTTGGTGGACTTACCAACAGCAAGGGGGTAGGAACCGTTGGTAAGGCTTCCTAGGGTAAAAAGTTGGAAAAAATTTCTAAGGAGTGACCTACTACATGACTTACCAATCGTCATTTGACTTACTAATCGTAGGTCAAGAGGGGGGGGGGGTGAAGTTGTTGATGCTACTGGTTTGAAGGAGGAATTATTTTAATTTTTGGGGCTAAGGCAGGAAGACCTATGGTTGGTCACCTACGGGCAGTAGGTTGACCTACCAATCGTAGGTCATGTAGTAAGTGGGTCGTTGGTGGAGTTTTTAAAGAGGGATCGTTTTGTCTTTTCACCTAATGGCCTATTTACTAATCTAAGTCGGTTTATAACTTCTCCTAACCCTATATAAAGCCTTTTAATCCTAAAATCTACCCTTTTCCGAATCTCTTTGCATGATTCCCCAAACTCTCTCTCTTAAATATTCTATCTCTAGAAGTTAGAAGAAGAAGAAGAAGAAGAAGAAGAAGAAGAGGGCAAGCTAGGGTTCAAGAAATCAAGCTTTTCTTCATCAATTGCTTAAGGAATTGAGACCCTAAGGTATGATAGTGTTCATCCATGGAGTCCTTTCCTCCATGGAATCCCTAAAATCTCCAATTTTCAAGTTAGAAGTTCTCAATTGAATTAGGGGTTTTCTTCCATGCCATGGGTTCTTTGTAATGTTGCTTCAATTTATTGATTTATGAACTTTGAAGTATAAATTGATTTGAATCCCCATGAACCCATGCCTTTTTCCCTAATTTCGAAATTATGAATGTGTTGATGGGTTGAATTGTGAAGACATGAATTTCATGAAGTCTATGTGAACCTATGTATGATCTATGTTTCTTAAGCTATGAATTTCATGATGAGATTATGAATGACCTAAATATAGTTTTATGAAAGTAAGCATGTTCAATCAAAATCTATGATTTTCCTCTATCATGTGGGTCTTTCAATTATGATCATATTGCCTTGTTTATGGTTTTCTACGCATGAGTTTGCATTGAATTGCATGATTTAAGATCAATTATTATGAACCTATGTGAATTCTATGATTTTCAAGTTATGAGTATGATGAACCATGTAAAGATGAAGTTGATGAAATTATGCATGTCTCTTATGAAGTTAATGATGATTTAAAGGTCCTTTGAGATTGAAGCATTAAAGTTTATGATATGTTGATTTATGTTTGGGTTGTGAAAGGATTTTCTCAACTAAAATGAATAGGGAGTTATTCCAAAGGAAAGGGACAAGAGGAGATCCCTCATGATTCCCCCAACCCATGATTGCCAAGAGGAGATCCGTCATGTGTACCCATGACAAGACAAGAGGAGATCCCTCATGTCTTCTATGAAGCTATTCTAATGGAAGGGACAAGAGGAGATCCCTCATGTCTACCCATAATAAGGTAGAGGAGATCCCTCATGTCTACCCATAATAAGGTAGAGGAGATCCCCCATGCCTTCTAATGATATGATAAGATTATGACTATAATTAATCCGTGGGAATTATGCTTAGCCCCGAGTGGACAAGAGGAGATCCCTCATGTCCCATAAACTATGTTCCACCATATTCTCGACTTAATATGTATCTAATCTTCTAGCTCCACTGTAATAACCCCTTTTTTAATGAAGGGTTAATTGGTAATTTAACCAATAATTATTATTATTATTAAGAGTATTAAAAATAAGTGGGCTAAACGTAATTTTTTTTTGTTTCTCACGCTTAGAAAGAATAAAATATTAGGCAAACTTTTAGTTCTTTCTTTTTGGAAGAAAAGAAGCGATCTCTTTGAGGAGTTCACAGACGAACCGCAGCAGATAGTCCACAAGTGATAAGGTATTAAGATTCTTCCTTGGCTCTTGGGTCTAAGAACTAAAAAAAAAGAATAGAATTCAAAGCCATTGTAGGCAGTGGTCTGGGACAGCAATGTTGTTGCTGCCAGCAATTCTTCTTTTCTTCTTCTTTGATTATGCACGCATCGTCGGTTTATTTAGGGAATAGAGTACAAACTCATGGTTTAGATATTTCGCTAATTTAAGCTTTGTTAGTGATGTAGAGATATTCTTTTTACCTTTAATTCATGGTTTAAGGTGTGATATATTAAGGTTTAACCCTATGTTTAAAAGTTTGGGATATTTAGACTTGACCTGACTAACATTATTTATATTGTTAATCAATATTTTTCATAGATTGAGGCAGGGGGGGCTGTTTTGGTTGGTTTTCTACGCGTACAAGATTGTGGAACTTGTCATTTACGAGGTAAGTGAGTCTTTAAGCTTAGTGCTTGCTTTTCAAACATACTTTGAAAATGTGTTTTATCTATCGGGTCCATGTGTTGGGACAAGCGTGTACTTGAAAGAATACTAAACATTCTTTTATAATTTATATGTGGTGTGATATTGAATATTATTCTTCATTATTGCAATATAGTTACTAGGAGCATACATTGCTACCGTAATATGTTAAGGGCATACCTATGCTGCCGTAATATGTTAGATACCTTGTACATGCTGCCGTAGGATACTTTGGGGCATTACATATGCTATCGTGGACTTGTCGGGGTGCTAGGCCGATCTCCTACACTGCCGTTTATGACAAGCTTGGAGCGTGGATTGAGTTTGACACCTTTGTTGTCCTTTTTGAACATTGATCTGGACTCATTGATGAATATATTATGAAATATATTCTTGTGCATATCATTACGTGTTTGTGGTATAGATGTATTTTCTAACACTTGTTCCGGGGGTATTAAGGTAGCGGGTCAAGGATCCTACTGGGTTATATTTACATATAGCTCACTCCTTACCTACATGTCTATGCAGCAGAGGGTGAGACTAGTGGCTGACGAGCTCGTTCACGTAGATTTTGTTGCTGAGGTGAGCTTTCGCATTGTTCGTGGAGGCTACTATTTCAGCTTATCTATTTACAGTTTATGACTTCTTTTCTTGGGGTTTGCATGCCCGACAGTTGAACTCATGTAACTCTAATAGATGCTCCATGGTCTTATTGTGGGATTTGGGCTAGAGACATATTAGTTAAGTGATGTTTTCTTTTCATAAATCGATATACAATTTTTGTTGGATAGGGACTTCGTTTTGATGAGTTTGAGAGTTGCACATGTTTTATCTTTGTGCTTAAATGATTTTGGTAAGTGTATGGATATTTGGTATGTTTGACAGGTTGTATTAACAGGTGCAAGTCACTTTTAGGGGGTAGTTTGGAATGTGACAAAATTGGTATCAGAGCCTAGGCTTTAAGTCTCGGATCATGGAGCAGTGTTTGGTAGAGTCTTGTTCATGGGTATGTAGGCGCCAATACTTATGACCTTGAGGGTACTGAACATTTAGGATGGTTTCCTTTCTTTCATTCCTTGTTCATCCGTTAAGTTAAATCAAATCTAACCCTTAAATATTATTTCGCAGATGGCTAAGAAACAAGGTTCTTCCTCTACTGTTCAATCTAATGCATCTATTGGATGTGGTGCAGTACTTGGTATTACTCCTAGTGGTAGTCAAGGTAGGTCTCATCTTACTAGGGCTCCGACTAGAGCAAATGCCACTCCTTAGCCTGAAGATGTGAATAGGGATCAATCCCAAGTTGTTCCCGAGGAGCGAATGTAGGAACAGGTTGTTCGGGATTCTCCATCAACGGGGCTAGCTGTTGTGCCTACTGTTGCCTTGCCTGTGGATGTTGTGATGAGATTATTTAATGTGTTAGAGGCATTAGTGCCGAATCAGGGTGGAATTGAAGTGCCCTAGACTACTCCACATACCCAAGAACAAGTTCAACCTAATGTTACAGCTACTCAGAGACCTCATTTGGATCCTCAATCGGGTTCTCATTCCGTTGCAGATACAGGACAACCCAAGGATCTTAAGAATTTGTTGGATCTTAAGCCACTAGAGTTCGATGCGACACCAGCTTCTATTGAGCCTCAGAAGTTCATTGATCGTTGTGAGAATATACTTACTACATTGGGGTTAAAGGAGACTCATGATGTGGAGTTCTCCACTTTCTTGTTCTCAGGGTCCCCAGAGGCATGGTGGACTTCCATTCAGAGGGCTAGACAAGTAGGATTACCACCTATCACTTGGTCAAAGTTTTCAGCAATGTTTAAGGACAGGTTTATTCCATTTAGCAAACAAGATGATATGAGATGTCAGTTCCATGACTTGCGACAGGGCACTATGACAGTCACAGAGTATGAGTCCAAGTTCATTGATTTGTCCAAGTATGTCCCAGTTTTAGTTGCAGATCCAAGGGAGAAGGTGAGACGATTTGTGGATGGACTTGAGCATCGTTATCATGGTCCTGTGATATGGATGTGCGAAATGGTACCTATGCAGATATGGTTGACACTGCTCTTCGTTGTGAGTCCAATTTAGAAATGGAGAACGTTGAGCGTGAAAGCAAAAAGGCAAGTAATGCAGGAGGGTTTAGTGGTGCTCCATCTGGGGGCAAAAGTTGTTTTCATCGTGGGTAGTCCAGGCCTACTCAATCAGAGTCGGTGGTTCAGCCTTCTAGGAGTGATCATCAGGCTAGACAGGGTCAACAACAAATGCAAAAGAAGGGTCATAGTTCCTTCAAGTCCGGACAACATCCGAGGTGTTCCACTTATGGTAGAAATCATAGTGGTCGTTGCTTTTGTGTTGGTGGTCCTTGTTATTCTTGTGGTGAAAGAGGACATATTGCTAAATTTATTCCTAAGGGAGAGTCTGGTACTATTCAAGCTACTTCACATGTGCAGAGGAATGTTGCAGGTGCACAGGCTCAGATTCAGCCAGCTAGGGCCGCTCCACAGGGTGCTCGTGGACATGGTCGACAGGGTGCACAGGTTGCTCAAGGAGCAGGTGGAACACCAAGATTATTTGCTATAGCCAAACAGGATATTGAGGCACCTAATACAGTAGTTACATGTATTATCACTATCAATTCTAATGAGGCATATGCTCTTATTGATCCTGGTTCTACGTATTCGTATGTCTCTCCGTCGTTTGCTATATTTTTAGAACAGAGAGTGGAAACTCTTATTGTGCCATATATGGTTGTGATCCCAGTAGAGGAGACTTTATCAGTGGATAGAGTGTATAGAGATTGTGTTATATCTGTTCAGGGTAAGGACACAGTAGTTTCCCTACTAGAGTTGCCAATGTCTGACATTGATGTGATTATGGGCATGGATTGATTAGCATCATGTTATGCTTTGGTTAATTGCTATTCTAAGCTAGTACATTTTGATTTTCCTGGAGAACCACCTTTAGTGTGGAAATGCATGACTCCTCTTACGCAAGAAAATATAATTTCTTATGTAAAGGCACATTGAATGATTAATCATGGGTGCTTGGTCTTTATTGCTACTGTTCATGATACTCGAGGGGAGGATGTTACTATTGATAGTGTTCCAGTTGTTGGGGAATTTGTTGATGTGTTTCCAGATGACTTACCTGGGTTACCTCCGATGAGGGAAATTGAGTTCAGCATTGATTTAGTGCCAAGGACTCGACCTATATGTATTCATCCATATCGTATGGCTCCAGCTGAGTTGAGAAAATTGAAGGTTAAACTCCAAGAGCTACTTGATAAGGGGTTTATTACGCCTAGTGTATCGCCTTGGGGTGCACCGGTACTATTTGTGAAGAAGAAGGATGGCACGATGAGAATGTGTATTGACTACAGGCAGCTGAATAAGGTAACAGTCAAGAAAAAATACCCATTGCCTCATATTGATGATCTATTTGATCAGCTACAGGGTGCTACTTATTTTTCCAAAATTGTCTTGAGATCTGGTTATCATCAATTGATAGTTAAAATCGAAGCTATCTCCAAGACAACCTTTCAGACAAGATATGGAAACTTTGAATTTTTGGTGATGTTTTTCGGACTAACTAATGCACTCACAACATTTATGGACATCATGAACAGGGTTTTCAAGCCATACTTTGATCATTTTGTAGTTGTGTTCATTGATGATATTTTGGTCTACTCACGGGGTGAGGCCGAACATGAACACCACTCGAGAGTTGTATTGCAGACACTTAGAGAATGAAAACTTTATGCTAAGTTCTCAAAATGTGAGTTCTGGTTGAGCAAAATTTCCTTTTTAGGACACGTGGTGTCATGAGATGGAATCCAAGTTGATCCAAAGAAGATAGAAGCAGTTCGCGATTTGCCTCGACCTAGTACTCTTACAGAGATACGTAGTTTCTTGGGACTACCTGAATATTACAGGCGATTTTTGGAGGGTTTTTCAAAGATAGCCGCTCCATTGACACGTTTAACTCAGAAAGGTGTGATCTTTCAATGGTCAGATGGATGTGAAGAGGGTTTTTATAAATTAAAGATTGCATTAGCTACAGCTTCGGTCTTGACCTTACTGATAGCGGAGGGTGGTTTCACCATTTATTGTGATGCATCTAGAATCGGTTTGGGTTGTGTCTTAATGCAGAATGGTAAGGTGGTGGCTTATGCTTCTCGACAGCTAAAGATTCATGAGAAGAATTATCCAACACATGACTTAGAATTGGACGCAATCATATTTGCACTCAAGATTTGGTGTCACTATCTTTATGGTGAGCTATGTGAAATCTATATTGATCAGAAGAGTTTACCATACATATTCAAGCAAAGAGATCTGAATTTGAGGCAACGACAGAGGCTGGAGCTACTTAAAGATTATGATCGTACTATTTTTTATCATCCAGGAAAGGTGAACGTTGTGGCAGATGCCTTAAGTAGGAAGTCTATGGGTAGCTTGGCCTATATTGTTGCTAAAAGGCGACCTATAGCTATGGATATTCAGACTTTAGCCAAACAGGGAGTTCAAATTGATCATACATTGCCTAACAGATTGCTTACAGGTATGGTGGTTCAATCATCCTTAGTTGGTGAAGCTTAAGACTTGCCAATATGACGATACCCAACTTGCTAGACTACAAGATCGAGTGCAGAATGGGGGTGTGAAGTCATTCTCTATTGATGGCGAGGGCATTTTACGTCGACATGGTAGATTGTGCATTCCCATGGTGGGTGATGTGAAACAGCTAATACTTGAAGAGGCTCATAGCCCGCGATACTCCATCCACCCAGGTGCTACAAAGATGTATCAAGACTTGCGTGGATTGTACTGTGGAAAGGTATGGAGGCTGATATTTTGAAACATGTGACTAGTTGCTTAAATTATCAACAGGTCAAATATGAACATCGAAAACCAGGTGGAGTAATGCAAAACTTGATTATCCTAGAGTAGAAGTGGGAGAGGATTACTATGGATTTTGTCGTTGGGTTGCCGAATACTTTCAAGAAACATGACTCAGTTTGGGTGATTGTGGACAGACTCACAAAATCTACCCATTTCATACCAGTTCAAGTTACGCATACCGCAAAGCAGTTAGCAGACATATACCTTCGAGAAGTAATTCGGCTTCATGGGGTGCCTATTTCAATAATATCAGATCGAGGTGCGCAGTTCACTGCTGAGTTTTTGAAGTCTTTTCAGAACTCGTTGGGTTCACAAGTTGAGTTGAGTACAACTTGTCATCCCCAAACCGACGGACAGTCTGGATGAGTTATTTAGATCTTAGAGGACATGCTTAGAGCTTGTGCGATAGATTTTGGTGGTCATTGGGATGATTAGTTGCCTTTGGCAAAATTTGCTTATAATAGCTACCAATCGAGTGTACAGATGGGGCCATATGAGGCTCTATATGGTCGTAGGTGTCGATCACCAGTTGGATGGTTTGAACCAGGCGAAGCGCAATTGTTAAGTCCTGATTTAGTTCAGCAAGCTTTAGAGAAAGTTGTATCGATACGAGAATGGCTTCGGATAGCACAAAGTAGAAAGAAGTCCTATGTAGCTAAGAAAGTCCGTGATATAGAAATTATGAGGGGTGGAAAGATTTTTTAAAAAAGTTTCCCCTATGAAAGGAGTTATGAGATTCGGGCGAAAAGGGAAGCTAAGTCCTAGATACATTGGTCCTTATGAGATTTTGGATCGGATAGGGTTGGTGGCATACCTACTTGCTTTACCTCCGAGATTGTCCACAGTACATCCGGTGTTTCACGTGTCCATGCTTTGACGATATGTTCGTGATGATAGCCATAAGATTCAGTTAGAAGATGTGGAGCTTCATGAGAATTTAGCGTATGAGGAAGGTTCGATATGTATTCTTGATAGCCAAGTGCGACATTTGAGGTCGAAGAAGGTAGCTTCAGTCAAAGTGTTATGGCGCAATCATCCAACCGAGGAGGCTACTTGGGAGTCCGAGACGGACATGCAAGATAAATACCCTCACTTATTTGACACTTCAGGTATGATTCCAGACTCGTTCGAGGATGAACGCTATTTTAAGTTGGGGAGAATGTAATAACCCATTTTTTAATGAGGATTAATTGGTAATTTACCCAATAATTATTATTGTTATTAAGATTATTAAAAAGAGGTGGGCTAAACCTAATTTTTTTTTCTGTTTCTCACGCTCAGAAAGAACAAAAGATTAGGCAGACTTTTGGTTCTTTCTTTTTGGAAGAAAAGAAGAGATCTCTTTGAGGAGTTCACAGACGAACCGCAACAGATAGTCCACAAATTATAAGGTATTGAGATTCTTCCTTGGCACTTGGGTCTAAGAACTAAATTTTTTTTATAGAATTCAAAGCCATTGTAGGCAGTGGTCTGGGACAGCAAAGTTGTTGCTGCCAGCAATTCTTCTTTTCTTCATCTTTTATTATGCACGCATGGTCGGTCTATTTGGGGAATAGAGTACAAACTCATGGTTTAGATATTTCGCTAATTTAAGCTTTGTTAGTGATGTAGAGATATTCTTTTAACCTTTAATTCATGGTTTAAGCTGTGAGATATAAAGGTTTAGCCCTAAATTTAAAAGTTTGGGATATTTAGACTTGACCTGACTTGCATTATTGATATAGTTAATAAATATTTTTCATAGATTGAGGCAGGGGGGCTGTTTTGGTTGGTGTTCTATGCGTGAGAGATTGTGGAACTTGTCATTTACGAGGTAAGTGAAACTTTAAACTTAGTCCTTGCTTTTCAAACCTACTTTGAAAATGTGTTTTATCTGTCTGGTCCATGTGTTGGGAGAAACGTGTGCTTGACAGAATACAAAACATTCTTTTTATAAGTTATATGTGGTTTAATATTTGATATCCTTCTTCATTATTGTGATATAGTTACTAGAAGCACACATAGCTGTCGTAATATGTTTGGGGCATACCTATGCTACCGTAATATGTTAGGAGCCTTGTACATGCTGCCGTAGTATACATTGGGGCATTACATTTGCAGTCGTTGACTTGTCGGGGTGCTAGGCCGATCTCATACACTGCCGTTTATGACAAGCTTCGAGCGTGGATTGAGTTTGAGACCTTTGGTGTCCTTTTTCAACATTGATCTGGACTCATTGATGATTATATTATGAAATATATTCTTATGCATATCATTACGTGTTTGTGGTATAGATGTGTTTTCTAACACTTGTTCCAGGGGTATTAAGGTAGCAGGTCGAGGATCCTACTGGGTTATATTTACATATAGCTCACTCCTTACCTACATGTCTATGCAGCAGAGGGTGAGACTAGTGGCTGACGAGCTCGTTCGCGTGGATTCTGCTCCTGAGGTGAGCCTTCGTATTGTTCGTGGAGGCTACTATTTCAGCTTATCTATTTACAGTTTATGACTTCTTTTCTTGGGGTTTGCATACCCAACAGTTGAACTCATGTAACTCTAATAGATGCTCCATGGTCTTATTGTGGGATTTGGGCTAGAGACATATAAGTTAAGTGATGTTTTCTTTTCATAAATCGATATACAATTTTTGTTGGATAGGGACTTCGTTTTGATGAGTTTGAGAGTTGCACATGTTTTATCTTTTTGCTTAAATGATTTTGGTAAGTGTATGGATATTTGGTATGCCCGACAGGTTGTATTAATGGGTGCCAGTCACTTTTAGGGGGTAGTTTGGAATGTGAAAAAATTGGTATCAGAGCCTAGGCTTTTAGTCTCGGGTCATGGAGCAGTGTTTGGTAGAGTCTTGTTCATGGGTATGTAGGTGCGAATACTTATGACCTTGAGGGTACTGAACATTTAGGATGTTTTCCTTTCTTTCATTCCTTTTTCGTCCGTTAAGTTAAATCAAATCTAACCCTTAAATATTATTTCACAGATTACTAAGAAACGTGGTTCTTCCTCTACAGTTCAATCTAATGCATCTATTGGATGTGGTGCGGGACTTGGTATTACCCCTAGTGGTAGTCAGGGTAGGTCTCATCTTACTAGGGCTCCGACTAGAGCAAATGCCACTCCTTAGCCTGAAGATGTGAATAGGGATCAATCCCAAGTTGTTCTCGAGGAGCGAGTGTAGGAACAGGTTGTTCGGGATACTCCATCAATAGGGCTAGCTGTTGTGCGTACTGTTTCCTTTCCTGTGGATGTCGTGATGAGATTATTTAATGTGTTAGAGGCATTAGTGCTGAATCAGGGTAATAATGTTGAAAGGTTTAAAAACTCTTCAGTTCGCGCTCCAAAAGGCGATGGTAATAATGTCTCCGATCAACTCAGCGATGCACCGAGTATTACCTTCCATCATTGAAAGTCACAGAAAATCAACCAAACATTTAAGTCCGGAAGGTGAGATAAATCTTGGTCGCCGATCAACTCGGTGATGCACCGAATGGTGCAGCTGCTCGCCTAATATTCTAGTGTATTTTGTGACTTCAACCTTCAAGTTTTGATGAATTTAGGCGATCCAAGGACAGATGGGTGATGCGCTGAGTGATGCAGCCCCTCGCCTAATTGCTATTTTTTGAAACTCTACACTCCAACCTACATATTCATCCCACGTTATTCAAAAACAATAAGATAGAGCTTGGGTTGCCTCCCAAGAAGCGCCTTATTTGACGTCATGGCACGATGTGGACATGCATTCAAGCATAATCCAAGTACACCACATCAATCATTTGCACAACGGGACCCTCTCCGAAGTAGAGCTTTAGCCTTTGCCCATTAACCTTAAAGATCATGCCATTCTCACCCTGAACCTCAATAGCCCCATTTTCAAACACACGATTAACCTTGAAAGGACCTGACCATTTGGACTTGAGCTTCCCCGGGAATAACCGCAAACTGGAATTGTAGAGCAATACATGATTGGCAAATTCGAAACTCCACATGAAGTATTATGGAATCGTGCCATTTCTTCATTTTCTCTTTATAGAGGGCAGCACTTTCAAAAGCACGAAGTCGAAATTCCTCCAAAGCATGCAACTGGTCAACTCTACTCTTTGAGACAACATCCCAATTCAAATTAATGGTCTTCAAAGCCCATAGTGCCTTATGTTGGAGTTCCACCGGGAGATGACATGATTTTCCAAATACTAAATGATATGGGGACACATCAATTGGTGTTTTAAAAGCAGTACGGTAGGCCCACAAAGCATCCTCCAACCTTTGCGACCAATCTGAACGATTTGCATTCACGGTCTTGGTTAAAATTTCTTTAATTTCCTGGTTAGATACTTCAACCTGCCCACTTGTCTGCGGATGGTAAGGGGTGGCAACCTTGTGCTTTACTCCATACTTGGTCAGCAACGATGTAAACATGAACTTGTTAACCGGAATAGGGATCTCGGCATCTATCTCACAATTAAGAATAACAAAATTAGCCGAAAAAATAAACTTGTCAACCTGAACAAGAATATCATAAAGAACACCGATGGGTTGCTTGATAGAGCGATCCGCCATGAGAAGTCGCATTGTGGTAGACTTAGGCTCACCTAGCCCAAGTTGTTTGAAAATAGCATATGGCATCAAATTAATGCTGGCTTCCAAATAACACAACGCTTTTGCAAATTTGAATACCCCAATAGTGCAAGGTATTGTGAATGCCCCCGGATCATCCTTTTTAGCAACCACATTTGACATAATAGCACTGCAACTATGGGATACTTCCACCATTTCAAAGTCCATACTTCTCTTCTTCGTTACCAATTCCTTCATAAACTTGGCATACCTCGGCATTTCTAGTAGCACATCCACCAAAAGGAGGTTAATGGAGAGAGACTTCAAAATAAAAAGGAACTTTTGGAATTTTGCATTGTCATCTCTTTTCTTCAGCCTTTGTGGAAATGGGGGGTTAACCTTTGGCAATGGTTTTTGAGGAACCAATTTAGACACATTCTCCACTTTAGATGTAGCGGTTTTACCCGGTTTATCATCATTTGGACAACCGACATCTTCGTTGGCCATGTCATTGTTCCCCTCATCCTCCATACCGCCCTCATCATTTATAATCTGTGGTCTCTTATTCCGTTCGACCCCGTTGTTCTCAGATACATCGTTACCCAAAACTTTTCCACTTCAGGTAATAATAGCCATACATTGAGCATTCTCGTTCTTCGGATTGGCTAAGATGTCACTCGGAAGACCACCAATTGATCTCTGATTCTTTTGAGTGGAGATTTGAACCATTTGAGACTCAAGATGTTTAATTGAGGTGGAGTGAGAAGTGACCGTTTGATTTAAAGAAGAAAAATCAGCTTTCATCTCTTTGAGGACTTTGTCTGACCCTTCCACCTTGTGCAAAATACGAGCAAGCATATCTTCAGTTCTATAATTCTCTGGATCAGCCTTTGGTTCAATAGCTTTAGGACGATCATGCGGAGGAACATATCGATCTTGCTCACCGTCCCTCCAATTGGCACCTCGATCACGCCACTCACGACTATCTCTCCAACCACTACCTTGATCTTTGTTCCAACCTTGATTCCCACCCGGCTTTTGGTAGCTCGGATGAGAACCCGCCATTTGATTTGACACAAATTGGACTTCTTCATTGTACATGGTTTCAAGTGCAGCATCATCTGGGCTCATAGCAACTGCGTTTACGATTTTTGATCCCACACCCATAACATGCTTTGTTAACAAGTCCATCTGAGTTAGCATCGTGGCCATATTCGCATCACATTCTTGGTCTTTCTCAATTTGCTCCTTGGTCATTCCAACAATAAGAGGTGATACTTGATCTTCTCTTGTGTGCCAAGCCCGATGAATCTTTGTCATGTCATCAAGCAAGGCTGCTGCAATAGGAAATGGTTGTCTCATGATTCCACCTTGGATCAAACGATTGGCAATAGACTTGTTTACCGAATCAAGGCTACGGTAGAAGTATTGCAACAACACATTTTCAGGTAACCCATGAGTAGGACATTATAGGAGAAGCTTTTGGAATCTAAGCCATGTCTCATGGATTGATTCACCATCAAGTCTCTTGAAGTTCTGAATACCATCTCTCAACTTCACCATCTTCGAAGGAGGAAAGAATCGTTCAAGGAGTGCTTCCGTTAGCTCCACCCAATATGTAATTGAATCTCTTGGTAACTCAGCCAACCACTTCGTTCCTTCCCCATTCAGAGAGAAAGGGAATAACCAAAGTCTAATTGACTCTTGAGATATGTTCTTGAAGATGAACAGACTACAAAGGTCTAAGAAATTCTGAAGATGTTCATGCGGATCCTCATGAGCAAGTCCTCCAAATGATCCTTGATTTGGAACAGCTGAAGCATAGTTTTGGTCACATGAAAAATGGCATTACCCACAGTAGGGGGCAAGCGAATAGCTCCCGCTCTTCCCACTTGAGCTACATTGAAATCATTCATATTACCAATGTCATCATTCACATGATGTATATCATCATTCTGACCAACAACACTATCAGCGTCATTCATGTCGTCACTTGTTGAAAATAAACAACGAGAGAGCTAATAAGTAAATTCGACTACAATCAGACTAATTCACTAGAATAGGTTGGTCTAATTATTCTAAACGTCATTCCCCGACAGCGGCGCCGTTTTTTATAATGCTCAAATACACCTATCACGATTCAAGATATAAGCGGTTGTTAGCAATATAAACCCAACAAGGAGTTGGGGCCGATCCCACGAGGAATGGGACTAAGTTCAGAATTCAAATACGAAGTATTACGGTGATTTAGCTTTTTGTAGATAGAAAACACGTGAAACGATGCATAATATAAATTTATGAAGTTTCAAATAGCAAGCTAGTAGAGTTTTATTGAATAATTTCAATAAAACACAATTCTAAAAAGACTTTAAAAGATGAGAGAAGGGGCCTCAGGGATGTGTGAGTGTTCAACCACCAATTTCACTAAATGGGACATCACCAATTACTTAATGATTTTGATTTGTAATGAGTAGGAAAGATTATCGCTATGATAGCTATTTTGCAGCCAACTACCATGCTTTCAATTGGCTTTTATCAAACCCCAACATGCTAGACAATCAGAGCACAATCTTATACCTTAATTAAACCCACTTAAACAAACTGAGTAGTACAAGTAAGAACTCATACAATTATCAAAAGTCAATCCCACTCAAATGCATCTTTAACAAGCATACAAAGAGATATAAGCTAGAATTAAATTTGCAACTTTAATTCATAAGATAAAACATGGATTAACAACTGAACCAACTCTAAATCAAAGAGTAATTCAGCAATTGATAAGACCCATAAGCTTATTAGGTGTTTGAACACATAATCACACCCCTAAAGCATCGGGGTTTTAGCCAATCATAATGAATGTGAAGAATTGGTTACCAAATGCATTCTCCATTGAGTTTGTCAATCTTCACACAGCAAAAATTAATCAACTAAAAGTACACCAAATGCTAGAATCTTCAAAAAGAAAAACTCCAAAAGTTCAATCACCAAGAAAAACTAAGTATTCTAGATACAACTCTCCTCTCTTGTTACATATCCTTTCTCTCATTTGAAATCTTCTATTTATACTTTCCAAACATGATTTTACATTTGCAGATAAATCGGCAGCATAAGTTGTGTTTCGCCCTTCTATTCGGCGACACGCCGACTTTCTCAATCTCGCCTTTTCGATACATCACTTCAGTGTTGATTTCATCTTGGAACTTTAGGCGATCTACATCAGGGTTCGCCGTTTGGATCGTCGACATGCCATCTGGTCCATCAGCTCGCAATTTTGACTTAAATTTCTCCTTTGCTCCCTGGAACTCTAGGCGATGTCCTGTCCACTCGGCGCATCACCGAGTTGACTTTGGTGAGCCTCAGTCTTTTTGTTCCTTAAATTTTTGCGCTTTTTGACTTCTTTTTTGTAATATATTGGATTCATCCCATTCCTTGTCCCTCATGCTGCACACAAATGGTTTAACATCAGTTATAGGTGCATAAAATGGCATTAAGGACACTAAATTGGCACAAACGAAGCTATAAATGAGTCAATACTACCGACTCATCAACAGACTCACACACATTAAAAGTGACTTACTCCTCATTACCTCTAAATTTCAAGTCGCCATTCTCCACATCAACCAAAGCACTTTTGGTAGCCAAGAATGGTCTACCAAGAATAATTGGGATCTCGACATCCATCTCACAATCAAGAATAACGAAATCTGCCAGAAAAATAAATTTATCAACCTTTACCAAAATATCATAAAGAACACCAATAGGTCGCTTAATAGAATGATCCGCCATGAGAACTCACATTGTAGTTGACTTAGGCTTACCTAGCCCAAGCTGCTTGAAAATAGCATATGGCATCAAGTTAATACTAGCTCCTAAATCACACAATGCTTTGGCAAACTTGAACACCCCAATAGTGCAAGGTGTCGTGAATGCTCCAGGATCATCCTTTTTAGCAACCACATTTGACATAATAGCACTAAAACTATGGGATACCTCAACCATTTCAAAGTCCATACTTCTCTTTTTCGTGACCAATTCCTTCATAAACTTAGCATACCCAGGAATTTCTAGTAATGCATCCACCAGCGAAAGATTTCTAGAGAGAGACTTAAAAATAGAGAGAAACTTTTGAAATTTTGCATTGTCATCTCTCTTCTTCAACCTTTGTGGAAAAGGAGGGTTAATTTTAGGTAGCATCTTTGGAGAAACTGATTTAGACACATCCCCCACCTTAGGCGTGGAAGTTCCACCAAGAACAACATTATTAGTTGAATCAATGTCTTTGTGGGGAACATTATTGTTCACACTATCCTCAAGACCCTCATCATTACTCACAATAGGTGGAATTTCACTCCTTTTAGCCTCCGCGACCTCAACCACATCACTACCCGAGACTTTGCCACTCCAAGTTACGATTGCCATACATTGAGCATTCTCATTCTTTGGGTTAGCCAATGTGTCACTAGGAAGGCCACCATTTGGTCTTTGATGCAATTGAGTGGATAATTGAACCATTTGTGATTCAAGATGTTTAATTGAAGCGGAGTGAGAAGTAACCGTTTGATTTAGAGAGGATTATCAGCCCTCATCTCTTTGAGTACTCTGTCCGAACCTTCCACCTTGTGCAAAATACGAGCAAGCATATCTTCAGTTCTAAAACTTTTTGGATCAGCCTGTGGTTCGGTAACTTTGGGAAGATCATGTGGAGGCACAAACCGATCTCTTTCACCAGCTCTCCAATTTACACCTCGATCATGCCACTCCCAATTGTCTCTCCAACCAGCACCTTGTTCCTTGGTCCAACCTTGATTCTCGCTCGGCCGAGAACCCACCATCTGATTGGACGTAAATTGAATTTCCTCGTTGGACATGGTTTCAAATGTAGCATCATCCGAGCTTGTAGCTACTGCATTAATGGCTTCGAAACCCGCACCCATAACATTTTTGTCAGTAAATCCATATTGGTCATTATCTTTGCCATATTCGCATCACGCTCATGATATTTCTCAATTTTCTCCTTGGTCATTCTTACCATAAGCGGTGATACTTGGTCCTCTCTCGGGTGCCATGCCTGGTAGATTTTGGTCATATCATTAAGCAATGTTGATGTAATAGGAAACGGTTGTCTCATGATTCCACCTTCAATTAAACGATCAGTG
Organism: Solanum appendiculatum; assembly: GCA_018342035.1. Lineage (NCBI taxonomy): Eukaryota > Viridiplantae > Streptophyta > Magnoliopsida > Solanales > Solanaceae > Solanum > Solanum appendiculatum. The sequence goes on along the minus strand of JAGDQO010002555.1, from coordinate 49,799 downwards.
ATAGACTTGTTTACTGAATCAAGGTTACGGTAGAAGTATTGCAACAACACATTTTCAGGTAAACCATGAGTAGGACATTGTAGAAGGAGCTTTTGGAATCTGAGCCATGTCTCATGGATTGGTTCACCATCAAGTCTCTTGAAGTTCTGAATACCGTCTCTCAACTTCCCCATTCTCGAAGGGGGAAAGAATCGTTCAAGGAATGCTTCCGTCAGTTTTGCCCAAGAAGTATTTGAGTATCTTGGTAGTTCAGCCAACCACTTTGTTGCCTCCCCAGTTAGAGAGAAAGGAATCAACCGAAGTCGAATCGACTCTTGAGAGATGTTCTTGAATGTGAAAGGGTTGTACGCATCCAAAAAGTTCTGAAGATGCTCATAGGGACTCATGAGCAAGTCCTCCAAAGGAACCTTTGATTTGCAACAGCTGACGCATGGTTCCGGTCACATGAAAGATAGCATTACCCACAGTAGGGGGCAAGTGTATAGCCCCAGCACTTCCAACTTGAGCTACATTGAAGTCATTTCGATTACCAACGTCATCATTCACATGACGCATATCATCATTCTGACCAACAACACTATCAGCGTTACTCATGTTGTTACATGTTGAAAATAAACAACGAAAAGACTAATAAGTAAATTTGACTATAATCAAACTAATTCTCTAAAATACGTCGATACAAGAATTCTAAACGCCCTTCCCCGGTAGCAGCGTAATTTTTTATAAGGCTCAACTACACCTGTCACGATTCATGATTTAAGCGGTTGCTAGCAATAAAAACCCAATGAAGAGTTGAGGTCGATACCACGAGGAATGGAATTGAGTATAGAATTCAAGTATGAAGTATTACAATGATCTAGTTTTTTGTAGATGTAAGCAATTGAATCGATGCATGACGTAAATCGTCCAAGTTTCAATTATCAAATCAAAGGAATTTTGAATGATTGATTTCAACAAACACGAATTAAAAAGGAACTTAATCAATGAGAAATGGAACCTTAGGGATGTGTGAGTGTTGAACTACCAATTTCACTAAATGGGAAATTACGAATTGCTTAAGAATGCTGAATCATAATGGGTAGGAAAGATTACAACTATGATAGCTATTTCGCAACCAACTACTATGCTTTCATTTGGGTTTTATCAAACCCCAATAGGCTATACAATAAGAATACAATCTTATACCTTAATTAAACCCACTTTAACAAGCTGAGTAGTACAAGTAAGAACTCATACAATTATCAGTTTATAATTCCACTCACAAGCGTCTTCTACAATCATACAAAGAGATATAGACTAGAAGTGAATTTGCAACTTCAATTCATAAGATGAAAACATGAATTATCAACTGAACCCATTCTAATTCAACACTTAATTCAGCAATCCATAAGACCCATAAGCTAATTAGGCATTTGAACACATAATAACAACCTTAAGGCATTGGAATTTTAGCCAATCATAGTAATGATGAAGAGATAGTTACCAAAAACATTAGCCATTGATTTCCCAAGTCTTCAAACAGTAAATACAATCAACTAAAATTATACCCAATGTTCAATTCCAAAGAAATCACAATGATAGTTCACAAAATCCCTCAAAGTGCAATGTACTTTCTAAGTTCGAGTTTTGCTTCCTCTCTCAATCACTAGATGTTCAATTCAATTCAAAAATTTCTATTTATACTTTCTCAAAAACTCCATGCGATTTTAATTTCAGGGTCATTCAGCGGCGTATGTCGTGCTCGCCCTTCCACTCGGCGATTCATCGAGTTTCTCGATCTTGCCTTTTTACTCTTGACTTCAATACGGATTTCATCCTGGAACTTTAGGTGATGTACATCGGGCTCACTGTTCTGATCGGTGACTCACCGTCTGGTCCCTCAGCTCACTGACTCGACTTAGATCTTCTCTTTGTCTACTGGAACTTCAGGCGAGGCACTGACCACTCGGCGTGTCGAAGAGTTGCCTCTGGCAAGCCTCAGCCTTCTTGTTCCTTCAATTTTACAACTTTTTGGCTTCTTTTTACATTATATTGTCTTTGCCTCATTCCAAGTCCTACATGCTGCACACAAACGATTTAACATTAGTTATAGGTGCAAAATTGGCATTAAGCACCAATTTAGTACAAATGAAGCTCTAAATGAGTCAAAACTACCGACTCATCAGTAATCTAATGGCTTAGCCACACTCTCTTGCTCTCATCTAAGAGTCATAATACAAAACTTGTACTACTCACACTTATGAAAAGTAACACCTTAATTTCTCACCTAATGTATGTCAAACCTACTAGATTAGATCTCGAACTAACATCATCACCCTTATGTTTCCATCCCTTTGATCGCGATACTAATCAGAAATTCAAGCTTGGTGTTTATTAATAAACATAGATATCAATGTAATTTCTCACTTACTATACTAACTTACAACTACTAGATAAACTTAAGAAATACTCATCCACTAAGATCTCATGACAAGTAATGAATCTTTATCGCTCAGTCTACCTAATAACAAATTACTACCACACTTCCATTTCACAACTTAAGTACCACTTACTCATTCACTATACATCATTGCCTAATTAGTTCTATAATCCTATGAATATCATGGGGCTCTCCTTTTTAAAAAATCATAGGCCTAGCTTATATCTAGCGCATCACAAATACTCAACTCTTCTATTCAACACTTATACTTGGTAGATACTAATGGGTTAAGATCTCATCATAACTTCTCTCTTGTAAAGTATACTCTAACTCATCCATACTTGTAACTCTTACTCTACCTTCTATCATGAAATCTACACCAGCTCATCACTTCTTAGTCTTCCCATAAGGAAAAACTATTCATTAGTAACTTACTAGGTGCATGACTGCAACAACGTAATTTACCTCATCACTATCTTCCTTTCTTAGATTACTATACCTCTGCATACATTCTTCTAATTCTAGGCACTTTTACTACTACTCTTTATAACATCGTAACTCACACTATCTTTTCGGGTGAAAATACAACCCAGGCTTTAGAACTTACTCTCCTCTTTAAGGGTATCACCTAAAAGAAGACTTAGAGAAGAGAATATGGGAGTATATCTTGTGTTTAGCTTGAACGCATGATTCATATGAATAAGAGTGCATTCTTTCAAATCTGAACGCTTAAGCTCACTCACGGGCTACTCTCAAGCCCCTCTACAATATTATAAATTTCTAAAGACTTTTGTTATAGTAAGTCATCGATAAGGATCTTTGCTTCACTATTTCAACCACCTTGAGTATGAGGGGTAGTCGAATGGATATGAGAAACGTACGAATTTGAATAAGTTCCTTATGACAGAGTTCAATTGCATGATTTAGAGTATGAAAGAAGGGAAACTTTTCTTAAATGTCGAAAGACGCTCATTTATAGAAGTGGGGCCCTTATAACCATAAATAAGATCCTACCGACACAGCTTCATAGACACCCTAGACCACTTGAACTCTGTGCTCAGATACCAAGTTTGTCACAACCCGAGCCAACACCCTGGACGTGGTTGGCACTCGAGAACCATTGATGGTCTCCAAGCAAACCCTCATCCTTGCTGACTGCAAGTGGAAGACTAACTCAAGCATACACAAGCATCAAACTGAAAGAAATGCTAAATCAACAGGGTACTACATTTCAAAACTCTCTGAATATACTTGGTATTAAACATAGGTTTTAAAGAAACCTCTGAGACTGAAAGACTCTCCAAAACTTTCTATCAATGAAGCCTCTACTATATATAGACGAGTGTCAGGACAAGACCCACGACTACTGAAAATGCTACTAATACCAACAACTCATAACACTAGAATCCTCCAGAAGCAAGGAGACCTCACTCGAAAGCTGACTAGCGGATGAAGTGATCTTAATGGAATGTTGTTGAGGATCCTAAATACCTGTATCTGCATCATAAAATATGCAGGTCGAATGACATCAGTAAATAAAATGTATGAGTATGTAATATAGCTAAATAACAAATAATTGAATTGTAACTCTGACAGTAACTCAAATAAAATATAATATAGATCATGATGGAAAAATCATTTAAACTCTTACCGAAAGAATGCAATAATAGCATATATTGAACTGATCAGACTGAAAGAAATACTCAACCCAACTCAAACTCAATGTAAAGAAGGATTAGAGATAAAATCCTTGAAAACTTCATAAATAAAAGATATAACTCAATGATGTATATAAAAATACAATAAATTACTCTTTACTCTTATTTGGTAGATTCTCTAACCAAAAACCATCACTATGAGCTACGTGATGATACAACGTCTCGCCCATGCTGCCAGAACTATCCTATACCTTGCTGGGGTATAGAACACCTCAACTAAGTGAATTCACTAAGCTTTTCCAGAAGGCACTAAGGATTTATCAAAAAAGTATGATCATGTACCCATGTTGGCTACATGGTTTATGGGACCTGTGAGTTGTCTGAACTCTCTCCCATCTAAGTGCTCAATACTACTCCCAATAATTATATATACGCATGCTCAATGTTTAAAAACATTCTGTTTTCTCAAATTGAGGTAATTACTCAAAAGATCCTCTTAAAAGAGGTAACTGCTCTGAAGTATCTCTTTACGCATAACTCATTAAGAAAACAAAGTTTCTCTTTTCTCAATTAAAAATATTATTTTTAGGAATTACTTAGTTCCCCATACCTTCCTCGAAACTCATCTTTTACTCTTTCTCAGAATCAATTTTAAAGACAAAAAATTTGTTTTAAAAAGATTCTCAAACTCCTCTTAACTTTCGCAAAACTCAGTTTAAGATAATTTTTAGTTAACAAGGGTTCTCAATAATAAATCAAAGACTTCTTGAACTTTTCCTTTTAAAGCCACTTTAGTTTTGAATGTAAATTAAGACATGTGATTAGAACATATAGGAAATCTCAAAGGTGAATGGAGCCTTTAGAAGTTAATACTAAGAAGAGAACGTAGTCATGATTCAAAGGAACATGTTTGGAAAGAAGCACGGAAAGAAAAGGGACCAGGCGACTCTGGCATACTGCTGGCGTGTCACCCCAGGGCATGAGCTTCAAATGTCAGGCCTTTACGCACTGCTGGCATGTCGCCTCAGGGCCTAAACTACTGAAGTCAGGCCTTGACACTATGGTGGCGCGCCGCCTCAGGCCCCTACCCATAAAATCCTATGAATATTTCTACTCAATTAAGTGTCCTAACTCGTCTAGAATTGAGTGATTCCTTCTAAACTTTTCTTGATTCTCAAACCCAACACGAATTCATAGAAATTTCATACAATCTCTTTCAAGAATCACAACTCATACTTAAGATACTCAAAACCTCCATTGTTAAAGAATTAAACTAAAATTAAGAACTACTCAAAAATTTCTTAATATAATGATTTCACGGATGAATTCATCGATGAATTAGATGTATGGCATGAGAACGAACAAGTCCAACACTATGAGAAGCCTTACATACCATGAAAGAACAATGTTCTTTGCGAAAACCACACGCCTTGAAGAACGCTTGAACTTAGACCTTTTTCTCCTCTTGAAACCTCACTCAAAATCCCTAAATGTTTAGGAACATGAATAGGTAATTTAAAATCTGATTAGACCCTTAATTAGGTCAATAAAAACATGTTAAACCTACTGGGAAAAAATGAAAAGACCAAAATACCCTTTTCTAAAACGAATGAGATGCCTTAAATAGAGAGGCTTCACTCAAACATGCATTACTTTTAACTCTGAGCTCAAAATTTAGCAAACTTGGTGGAGTTTGAAAGAGAACTCAAAGACCTTCGATTTAATAGATTATGGGCCACCTAATTCTTTATGTGCTAAAAGATATGGTCGCTTGAAGTTTACCTAAGTAGGATCTTAGGTCAAAACTTACTCGGTAGGGAAGCTTTCAACTACACTTTTTGCTAGGCGATTTTAGTGACCTTAATTGATATCCAAAATCATACTCAAACTAATGAATTGACCTTAGAATCTAAAAACAATTAAGAATCACTCAGTACGATCTTATACAAAATTCAAAAATGGTTCGGGTCATAACTTAGAAATTTCTGAGGTATTACATATCCTTAGATTTGAGTATTCTTGAGATGAGTTATGATGTTGAGTTATGAGTTCTTGACTTTTGGATTATTGAATTTCTATTTCTAATCATTGAATTATTGTGTATTGTGCATTGAGATATATTGAGTTGATTGTTCATGGCTATTCTTCAGCATGAACCCTATTCCTCACTACTTATTGAGTTCTTATTGAGAATCTATTAAACAAAACATAATTATTTATACTGAGTTTTGAGAAAGTAAAGAAGAGTTTGAGAAAGTGCTTAACCAAGATTTAAGCAAGAGTATAAGGGAACTAAGTATTTCCCAAATGTTTCATTTTTAAATGAAGAAAGAAATTTTTTTTTGAGAAAGGTTAAAAGTGTTTTTAGAAAGATTTAGTATAGAGCAGTTACCTCTTAAAGAGGCCCCTTTTGAGTAATTATCTCAACCCGGAATGTATTTTTACACTGAGCAAAAGGGAAACCCTATTTTCTAAATGAGCAATGAGTTTTAGAGATATTTCAGAGCAGTTACCTCTTTTAAGAGGTTAGTTTCAGAAATTATCTCAAACCAGAGAAAGTGTATGTTTTTATACATTTGAGAAAGAGTAGATATTATTGGGAGTAGTATTGAGCACCGATATGGGGGAGAGTTCAAACAACTCACAACAACCATAAATCATGCCTTGCCAACATGTGTATTGGATCATACTTTTTAGATGAATCCTTAGTGCCTTCGGGTAGAGCTTAGTGGATCTACTTAGTTGAGAGGTTCTATATCCCGGCACGATATAGGACAGTTCTGGCAGCGTAGACAAGATGGTGTATCATCACTTGACCCACAGTGATGGTTGTTGGTTAGAGAATCTCCCAATAGAGTTAAAGTGTATTTTCATGTAACACTTATTATATTGAGTCAGAGATGAGTAAATATTTTTGTAAAGTTAAATGATTTCATTCCTTTAATTCTTTATATTCAGTTGAGCTCATGATATATCTATTACAGTCTTTTCATTTAGTTATTTTACCTCTTCTATATTACATACTCGTGCATCCAATGTACAGATGTCATTTGACCTGCATCTTTTATGATATAGATATAGGTGTTCAGGATCATCAACAAGCATTCTGTTGAGATCACTTTGCACTTCAGATAACTTTGGTGAGCCTCCTTGATTTTGAAGGATTTCACATTTATTTTTCCATTCATTGTTGAGTTGTCGTGGGTCTGTCCTAACATCTATCCTAGTATTATTAATTAGATTTAAGGAGTCTCTCGAGTATTTACCTTTTATTTTGAGATGTTTTGAAATATTTTGCCCAGTATTTTATTTATAACATTGAGTGCTTTAGGACATTGAGTTGGGTCTATTTGAGATATATGAGTTTAACTCTGCACATAAAACTCCTTTTTGCTTGAGTGACTATTCTGCTAAGTAGTCATCCATGCCAAGAGTTCGCTTGAGAATCAGAAATGGTTCTCGAGTGCCGGCCATGTTGTAATGACCCTCAAGGTCATTTTTGAGTTAATGCATTCATTCCCTCGTTTAGAGTGTTCCAATAGCGACCCCAAATCATTTATGATTTGCTGGCACAGACTGTTCGGTCGCCTAGTCGTTCGATTGGGTTTTAGGCCCATTTTCCTATTTTGGAGCTTTTGAAACTTGAAAAGTTGATTTCGGTCATAACCTCAGGTAAACAACATTATAACGGAATTATAATGGTTCCATCAGCTCCAGAATGGCCAAATTAGGCTAGTACCATTGTCGACATGAGTCTCGAGACTTTCAGTGCGACTTTGGACCATTTGGTATTTTAGCCTTTAAAATTTGGCTAAGTTTGACTTTGGTCAACATTCTTAGAATATGCGCTCGGATAAAAAAAATTTCAGTGCGGTTAGTTTTGTATTGTTGAGTTTGGTTTAGAACGACCCTTCATGCGCTTTCTGAGGCTTTCGGTCTAATCCCGAGTCCTGTTGTGGAATTTGGCTAAAAATGACCCTTGGGTGTGGGACCCACTTGTTGTCAAAATGACATCGTATGGAGATTTTGACTGCGCCACTGAGTCCGAAACGTCGAATTTGGTAGGGTAGCATATCTCATTTGCGCGCATGAGTCCCGAACAAATCCCAATCACCCGTCCGAGACTTGGCAATTTCCCAAAATCAGCTGTTGCAGCAGCTGATGGTACAGGTCCTCTCCTTCTTTCCATTCAGGGGCCAAGGGCCGCGTTCGCGGAGCTCTATCCCTCTTCTCTCTGCATTCGCGAGAAGGCCTCTGCGTTCGCGGAGGTCTGGGATCTTTCGCTCCGCGTTCAAAGACCATACACGATCAGCTCGAGGGAGGCATTTTTATTTGGTGATTTCTTGCTCATTTTAGCTCGGAATTGAGTGATTCAAAGTCCTGTGGGTTCGGATGGTTGTGACTTCGTGGGTGATTGATCGAAAAGTGTCGGGAAGGCTTTGCTTGAGGTAAATTCCTTGTTAAAGCTGCTGCCATTGTGGGAATTCTTATTTTAAAGGGTGAAATTATTGCATGCTTTGTTCCTCACTGTTTGGAGCCATGAATTGTGTTTCGCTTTAGAACACAACTTCAGAGAGGTGTATTGGACCTCTTCACGGAGTCAATTCCAGAATTATTATAGAGGGTCCCATATGTTAGCTTCATATGTTTGATTAATTTTGATACTTAACAATTTTATCATTTCTAACTCACAGGAAATCAAAAAGGAAAGAACATGAAGCACTCTGTGTACCAAAACACAGATATTCTAAGGAAAGGTGTAAATCTGCATAGTAAACCAAAGAAGGAAAGCCGCCACCATCATAGGAGCACTGAATCAATCAAAATCTGTCAAAGATCCTTGGATAAATCAATCAACCAAGTCCCTGGAGATAATCACGACAAAACAAATCAAGCATTCCTAAAACTCTCAAGAAAATCTCGGAGATAGGACAAATCAACGCAAGATATCCTGCCAGTATCAAGATCACAAGAAGATTAGATTGAGAAGAAAAGAAGACTGATTTATTCCTGCATATAGCTGATATGGAAATGACTTAGCAAATCAACACAAATCAAGGATTCCTTCAAAATCCTTTATTTGAAATCCCTTGGATTTTTTCCTTACAAGGAGCATTCCTCAGAACTATAACTCCCTTAGATATAGTTGTGAGATATGCACTTCACTTAAACTTGTACAATTATATTCTATTTTCTTTCATAAAGCATTGTATTCTCTCGAGTATACAACTGAAAAGAGAAGAAAAAGAAAGATTTGAGTGTAGGTTATACAGGTAGAGGTTGTGTCAAGATAGAAGGTCTGATTTGCACATCAGACGAGGTTCTAATTTGTAATCCTTTGTAACACCCAAGCTCTCTTCAAGCTCATAAGAAAACCCTTGAAACCCAAGGGGACTGGAAGTAGGCAACACATCGGTATTCGGAACTAGTATAAAACTCTTTGTGTTACTTACTTTTCGCTCTCTTATCTGTTTTATACTATCGTATTAATCTGCAGGTGAGTCAACTGTCCAATCTTGATAGTCGACTAAAGGATTTTTTAAATTCACCCCCTCCCCTCTTCACTTTCAATTGGTATCAGAGTAGGTGGTCTCACATACACAAATGTTTAGGCACACGTGAGCAAAGGTCAATGGCACATTATCAAATTCCTGGCGCTCTTCTTCAAGATGAACGCTCTTCAACTCGACCTCCTTACTTCAATGGCCAGCACTACTCTCATTGGAAAGATAGATTCAGAATCTTCTTCTCCTTAATTCATCACCAAGCTTGAATCGTTTTCAAGACGGGTCCAAAGCCTATTCCTAGACTCACAGGGAAAGATGCTTCTGACAAACCCTTTTATCCAGAATCATTTGATATCACAAAGGAACAACAAGAGGTAATCCAAACTAATGCCAGAGCTATAAGTTTGTTATACTGTGCAGTCAGTAGAGCAGAATATGACAAGATATCAAGATGCAAAACTGCAAAAGAAATGTGGGACAAACTTGAAGTAACCTATGAAGGAACTGCCAAAGTAAAAGAAGCTCCGATCAGCTCTATAGTGAATGAATATGAACTATTCAAAATGGCAGACGATGAAAATGTGGAGAACATGTTCAGAAGATTTAGCAAAATTATCAGTGAACTTAAATCTCTAGGAATGGTGTACTCCAATGGATTACAAGTCATAAAACTCGTCGAAGTCTTCCCAAATCTTGGGAAACTAAAGCAGCTATGCATGAAGATAGAGGTCTACAAAAGATGACCTACCATGAAATTCATGGAAATCAGATGGCCTATTAACAAAATCACATCAACAGATACAACAAAGAGGATAAGAAGAAAATTGTCTCTTTTACTGTCGAAACAACAGAAGTTGAGGAAGAAGTTCATGAATATCAAAGTGAAGGAATGGCCCTCATAAATCGAGGAGTTAGAAAAATGCTCAGAAAAAGGAGACGAAGGCCTCAGCAAGACTCCAAAAGAAATGAATATCAAAGAAATTATGATCGATGCTACTACTGTGGAAAACTAGGGCATATTAAGCAAAAATTGTCCAGAACGAAGAATGAGAAACACTTGAAAAAATGAAGATCCAAAAAGTCTCGGAACTTGGAGCCAATGAGAAACTTCTGATGACGATCATGATGAAAATGCCAACATCTGGTTCATGGCACTAGGAGAATCAAGCGAGGTAAAACCTTTCAACTGCTCTAATGGTAATGATTTACAGAACTCTTTGGATATGGTCACTGACGAATATCATAAAGTTATCGATGATTATAATAAAATTTCTCAAGAAAGGAACGACTGGCAAATCCTTTTAGAAGCAAGTAAAATGGAAGTTGATCTATTAGCTGAAGAACTGGAGGAAGTGAAAATGCAATTGAATAGCATCAGAAAGTTCCCCAGTCATAGCTCTGTCAAATCCAACATATCTGCTCTTAATATTCTCATAAGTCCTCCAGTCGTGGTTCTGTCAAATCAAACAGATCTACCCCAAATGTCTCCCACAATTCATCCTTTTATTCTACTGAAACCTCTGTTAAAATTACTTGCTTTACTTGTGGCGACTTTGGTCAAAAATCTTTTAACTGCAGGAAATACTCTTTTGGTAAATGGATTTGGAGACCAAAAGTTGTTAATCCTAAAAATCAAGGACCCAAGAATGCTTGGGGACCTAAAAGAAATTAATCCATCTGTTTTGCAGGAGCAATACAAAAGAACTTACAAAAAGGGAACATGGGTAATAGACAGTGGATGCTCTAGACACATGTGCAGAAAGAGACAAAACTTCAAAATACTAAAGCATTTCAATGAAGGATATGTGTGGTTCGGGCACAATGAAAAAGGAGAAGTAATCAAATTTGGATCCATCACTATCAGTTCATCTTGTGATCTATCAGAAGTCTATCTCGTTGATGGACTCAAACATAATTTACTCAGTTTCAGTCAACTATGTGATGCCGGATTCAAAGTAACTTTCAACACTTCAAGTTGTACCATCAGGCACACAACAAAAGATATCACCATTATTGGAGAATGGATTGATAACATATACATGCTAAATAATGTTAATTTTCTCACTGCCATTTCAAATAAATCCTTGCTATGGCACAGAAAACTTTTCCATGCAAGCATGCATGCTCTTGAAAAACTATCCAGACTTGAACTAGTCATTGGACTTTCAAAAATCATATTTGAGAAAGATCACATATGTGATACATGTCAACTTGGTAAGAAAACTCGATCTTTAATTAAAGTCAAGGACATTGTAACTACCACTAAACCTCTCCAACTTTTACATATGGATCTCTTTAGCCCTACTTTGACCGCTAGCATTGGTGGTAAGAAATATGCTTTCGTGAGAGTGGATGATTTTTCAAGATTCACCTGGGTTATCTTCTTATCTCCCAAAAATGAAGCTTTTGCTAACTATAAAGTATTTTGTAGAAATGTTCAAAGAGAAGCAAGTTATTTCATTTCTACCATTCACAGCGATCATATTGGAGAATTCGAAAACAAAGCTTTCGAAGAATTCTATGATAAAAATGGTTTTACTCAAACATTCTCTTCTCCCATATCTCCCCAACAAAACGGTGTCGTAGAAAGAAAAAATAGCTCATTACAGGACACAGCCAGAACGATGCTCCTTGATCGTAGCCTTCCTGATCATTTTTGGGCTGAAGCAGTAACTACCACATGTCTTATTTTGAACAAATGTCTGATCAAACCAATATTGAAGAAAACTCCATATGAACTATGGAAAGGTACGAAACTAAACATCATCTACTTTCATCCTTTGGGATGTAAATGCTTCATCCATAACAACGGTAAATCAAATCTCAAAAAATTTGATCCAAGAAGCGATGAAGGTATTTTCCTCGGCTATGCCCCTATTAGTCGTTCTTTTCATGTTTTTAATTAAAAAACTCTAAGCGTTGAAGAATCTGTTCATGTTGTTTTTGAGAATACTAACCCATGATTGCAGGAAGTTGAAATTACTGTTGACGAAAATCCGTCCAAACAGAATGCTGAAAACAGCACTGAAACTACTGTTCTGAAGAGTCAGCTACCTGAGAGTCAGAGCTTATTGTTCCAACCAGTAAAACTAGAGCTCCTAGGGAATGGAGACATGATGCTAGTTATCCAAACGATTTTATCATGGGAAATCCAAATGACTCATTACAGACTAGAGCTTCACTAAGAAAACTAGAATCTGTGGCTCTCGTCTCTCAAATAGAATCTAAACGTACTAATGAAGCTATGGAATATGAATCCTTGATACAAGCAATGAAAGAAGAATTTGATCAGTTCGAAAGGAACCAAGTATGGACTCTCATTGAAAGACCAAAAAATTGCTCGAAATTTGGAACCAAATGGTTCTTTCGAAATAATTTAAATGAAGATGGAAAGGTTATCCGCAACAAATAATGGTTAGTGGCTCAAGGATACTCTCAACAGGAAGGTATTGATTATGATGAAATCTTTGCTCCTGTGGCAAGGTTAGAATCTATTCAAATTCTTCTTGCCTATGCATCTTTTAAGTGTTTAAATTTTTTTCAAATGGATGTCAACAGTGATTTTTTAAATGGCGTCATAAAAGAAGAAGTTTTTGTTAAACAACCTTCAGGTTTTGAAAATCCTTCTTTCCCTAACTATGTTTACAAACTCTCCAAAGATCTTTATGATCTTAAACAAGCTCCCAAAACTTGGTATGAGATATTAAGCTCCTTCTTGCTTAACAACAACTTTCAGAGAGGAAAAATTGATACGACTTTTTTTATTCAAACATCTTGCCCTTATCTTCTTATAGTTCAAATTTATGTTGATGATATTATTTTTGGAAGTTTTAACCCCTCTCTGTGTGAAAGTTTTGCAAATCTTATGAAGGGAGAATTCAAAATGAGCTTAATGGGTGAGCTTACATTTTTTCTCGGATTGCAAATAAAGCAGTCAACTAACGGCACCTTTACCAGTCAAACAAAGTACACAAAGGAAATAATTAAGAAGTTTAGATTAGAAAAGGGAAAAGCCTTCGAAACTCCTATGAGTCCATCCATATGGCTTGAAACAGATGCACCTAGGAACGATGTGGATGAAAAGATATATCAAGGAATGGTTGGGTCTCTACTTTATCTCACTGCAAGTCAACCAGACATCATGTATAGTGTGTGCAAGTTTGCACGATTCCAATCTGTTCCAAAAGAGTCACATCTCACTACCGTGAAACAGATTATTCGCTATCTGATTGGCACCACTGAGTTAGGGCTATGGTACCCTCATTCTTCTCACTTTGATTTCATTGGATTCTCAGATGTTTATTTTGCAGGTGATAAAAATGATAGAAAAAGCACTTGTGGAACTTTCCAAATTTTGGGAAATTCCCTAATTTCCTGGCATAGCAAAAAGCAAACTTCCGTCTCTCTCTCAACCACCGAATCTGAATATCTAGCAGTTGGAAGTTGTCGTATTACATTACTTTGGATGATGCATCAATGACTTGATTATGATTTATCATTTGAAGTTGTTCCTTTTTTTGTGATAATACTAGCGCCATTAGTCTTTCTAAATATATTGTGCATCATTCAATAGCTAAGCATATTGATATTAAGCATCATTTTATTAGAGATCATGTCGAAAATGGTGATTTTTCTCTGGAATTCGTTCATTCTTAAAATCAATTAGTTGATATTTTTACTAAATCTCTACTTGAAGAAAGATTTTATTTTTTAGAAATCGTGTCGGTATTACCTTGTTTAAATAAATTACCTTATTGATGTTGTTTTGTTTTATTTTTACTGTGTTTCCGTGTTTTGAAGCTACTGACGCCTTCATTTTTGGTGCCTCATTATGACGTCTGACTTTTTCTATTCTCCATAAACCCTCTTTAGTTTCTATCTTATCCGTCCCTTTCTTTCTCGTCTCTTCCTTTTCTCTCTATAAAACCCTTCTTCTCCTTTCTTCCTCTAGTTATTTGGCCTTTTCTGTTACCCTCTTTTCACTTCTCATCATGCCTAGAACTCGTTCAATAGCTTCTCTCAAAATCTCAAATCACCATTCCTCTAACTCTTCCAAGGATATTGTTCTCTCTCTCTCTCCCTTCTAACTCTTCTCATGACTCCATGATGTCTCCTTCTCCTAAGCGAAAGGCTACCTCTGTAAAGAAGAAGGGACTAAAGAAAGCACACCCATGCGTGTCCGGATCGCTCTCACCAGAGGATATGCACCGCTTTTGGGGAGTCGAACAGAAAATCAGGTATGATAGCTTCCAATTGTGCCCTATTGTTCCTGGCCGAGTAGTCAATTTCAGTCAGTTGCAGGATTCTCATTGTCCGGTAAGTTCTTTTCTCAAAGCCCAGAAGCTATCTTTGTTGTTTAGTATATGTGGTATGGAACTCTTCGAAGAGGCTGTTAGATTGTTTTATGAAAACCTTAATGTATCTGTTGATAGCGGTGAGTTAGAAACTCTTGTCTGGGTAGTTGCATTATTATTAATGAATTGTTGATTGAAGACATTTTGGGATAAAAAAATTTGGCGTGGTTCCATATATGAACGGTACATGGCCTGATGATTTTGAAGTCTCTCATGAAGGTGCTAAGAGAGAAGTGGTTGAACCGGGTGCTGACATCTCTGATTTTGGACCTCTATCTCTCTGTTTTTAACATCAAATCCTGGCTCATATTAATTCTACCTCTCCCATTCCCAGAAAGGGTTCTCTGAGTAACATCACTACTCGAGATGTCTTTGTTCTTTACTGTCTGTTGAAGAAATATCGCATAAATTGGGTGATATGGTTTAAGAAGTATATGTTGGAAAGTGTTGAAGATTCTAATGCTTCTGCATGCTTGCCCTACGGCTTGCTCATATCCTAAATTCTAGTGGACCATCTGGTGGATCTCTTGGTAAAGCCGATGGTAAGCAATGCAACTTATGATTCCCACACTTTCTCAAGTATGGGATACGTGATGATCGGGAACAAGTGGGTAAAGAAAGAATCTGTCCAAGCCAGAGTTGATGTTGCCAAGCCAACTAAGATCTCTTTTGAGTCAGCTGCACTCCTGATGAAAGATAATGATGAGATCAAAACCCGCATTCTTGTTGTGGAAAGGGGACTGGAGTCTCTTCAGGATGTGATTGAAAAGGTATTTCGTCTTCAAAAGGGTACCAGCATAGACGTAGGTAAGTTTCGTATTGCTATGACACGAATCATGTAGGAAGGTATTGCGACGGTAAATAAGCTTATCAAACAAGTTGACTATCTTAAGAGTGGAGTTAGCTTCTCCAACACCGAACTTGCTGTTATCGTTCAGAGCCTGTACTCTAGCCTCTCTAGAGGCATGGAACGGTCCTAGAACTCCTTATGTGGAAAGGTTATTAACACCCTCAAATACTTTCTGGGTGACCGCTAAAGCTGCTTCCTTGTCTCTTTTTTTTTGCTACTTTTGGATACTCGTTTAATGGGGGTATGTCCCTAACCTTGACACTCTTTTGGTTTGTACTAAGAGGGCACTAAGCCCTCCCATAATGCTCTAGTTTATATTCGTGTTCTCATTTATATTTCTGTTTTGCATCTTTCTCTTTTATTATGTAAAAGGGGGAGAATAGCCCCACACTTCTTTTTGACAGAAGATAACATAGACAAGGGGAGCACTGATCCCTACCACATCTCAAAGACAGGGGGAGCTTCAAAATTCAAAATAGTAGGACACTCACATGAAAGGGAAGTATCACTATCTCCTTCAAAAACTTGTTAACTTAAAATTGTCATTATTAAAAAGGGGGAGATTGTTAGCTTCATATGTTCAATTAATTTTGATACATAACAATTTCATCACGGCTCACTCACAGGAAATCAAAAGGGAAAGAGCATGAAGCACTCTGTGTAGCAAAACACAGATCTCCTAAGAAAAGGTGTAAATTTGCATAGCAAACCAAAGAAGGAAAGTCGTCACCATCACAGGACTACTGAATTAATCAAAATCAGTCCAACATCCTCAGATAAATCAATCAAGAAAGTTCCTAGAGATAATCACGGCAAAACAAATCAAGCATTCCTAAAACTCTCAAGCAAATCACGGAGATAGGACAAATCAGCGTAAGATATTCTGCCAGCATCAAGATCACAAGAAGATCAGATTGAAAAGAAAAGAAGACTGATTTATTCATGCACATATCTGATATGGACATGACTCAACAAATCAGTACAAATCAAGGATTCCTTCAAAATCCATAATTTGAAATCCCTTGGGTTTTTTCCTCACAAAGAGCATTCCTCAGAACTATAAACACCTCCCTTAGCCATAGTTCTGAGGTACACACTTCACTTGAACTTTTACTATTATCTTCTATTGTCTTTCATAAAGCATTGTATTCTCTCGAGTATACAACTGAAAAGAAAAGAAAAAGAAAGATCTAAGTGTAGGCTATACAGGTAGAGGTTGTATCAATATAGAAGGTCTGATTTGCACCTCAGACAAGGTTCTAAGCTGTAATCCTTTGTAAAACCCAAGCTCTCTTCAAGCTCATAAGGAAACCCTTGAAACCCAAGGGGACTGGAAGTAGGCACCGCATTGGTATTTTAAACCAATATAAAACTCCCTATGTTTCTTACTTTTTGCTCTCTTACCTATTTTATACTATCGTACTAATCTGCAGATGAGTGAACTGTCCAGTCTTGCCAGTCGACTTAAGGATTTTTAAAATTTACCCCCCCCCCTCCTCTTCACTTTCACCACATTCCCCTTTTTGACTCTGAAATTTGTCTGTCTTCGATTTTTGTAATTTTAGTATTAAAACGACTGTGCTGAGGTTGTGATTCTATTTTTGACAGCGTGGCAGTACTTTGAGGCCATACGGAAGGGGAAAGCTCCAGCGACGTGATTTGTAGCTCGTGCGATCGGCCTACAAGTAGGCTACAGCTTCCTCTCCTTATATTGTGTATGATTTAGTGATTGTATGTTGATTTGTATGAATTTAGGGTTGAATTGGTTGTTGATCATGTTAAATTCCTCGAATCCATGCCTTAGGCTATATTGTGAGTTTTTCGAGTAGTTGAAGCATATCGGTTGTTATTGTTGATTATCTGTACCATGTTGTGTGCCTTTGTATGGCTTGTGTTTATTATTGAAACATGTTTGGCCTTAGTCTAGGCTTGTACTAGTGATTACCATAGACTTGGGTAATTTTGGTGTCGTTAGGCCTTGAAATCTATCCGATGTCGCTTCGGACTGCTTAGCTCCCTGTAGACTTATAGCAGACTTGAGTCTAATAGCATGAGCCTTAGTTTAGGTGAATTTGTGGCTTATCAGATCTTCTATCCTCTCTCTCTCTCTCTCTCCCTATCTCTATAATTCTAAAGTGTTACTGATAACGCTCAACTACACCTATAAAGATTCAAAGTGTAGGCGGTCGCTGACAAGTATAAACCCAACAAGGAGTTGGGGTCGATCCCATGAGGAATGGTTTAAATAAAGAATTCAAATATGAAGTACTAAAGTGATCTAACTTTTTGTAGGTACAAATAAGTATAACGATGCATAATGTAAATTATTGAAATTTCAATTATCAAATAAGAGGAGATTGAATGGTTGATTCAAACAAACACGATCTAAAAATAAACTTAACCAATAAGAAATGGGACCTTAGGGTTGTGGGAGTGTTCAATTACTAATTTCACTAAATGGGTCATTACGGATTTCTTAAGTATGCTGAATCATAATGGGTAGGCAAGATTACAACTATGAAAGCTATTTTACAATCAACTGTCATGCTTTCAATTGGGTTTTATCATACCCCAACAGGCATTACACTTAGCGAACAATCTTATACCTTAATTCAATCCACTTTAACAAGCTGGGTAGTACAAATAATAAATCATACAATCATCAATTGATAATTCCACTCAATTGCCTCTTCTACAAGCATACAAAGAGATATAAACTAGAACTGAATTTGCAACTTCAATTCATAAGTTGAAAACATGAATTTACACCTAAACCCATTCTAAACAAGCATTTAATTCAGCAATCCATAAGATCCACAAGATAACTAAATAATTGAACAGATAGTCACACCCCTAAGGCATTGGGCTTTAGCCAATCATAGTAATGGTGAAGAAATAGTTACAAAATATGTTAGCCATTGATTTCCCAAATATTCAAACAGCAAATACAATCAACTAAAATTATGCCAAATGTATCAATTCCCCAAGAACCCACAAGAATAGTTCACCAAATCACTTGGAAGTAATCAAAATGCAATGTACTTAGCTCTTTCAATACAATGCTACTCAATCCTCCCTCTCCTTCTTTAAAAATTTCTATTTATACTTCTCAAAAATTTCCTACGATTTCAAATTCAGAGCTACTCGCCAGTGTTAGACGGGCTCGCCCATCCACTCGGCGATGCGCCGAGTTGCTTGACTTCACCTTTTTAATTCTTGACTACAGTGCCAATTTCCTTCTTGAACATTAGGCGAATAACATCGGGCTCACCTTTCTGATCGGCAGCACGCCAATTTGTTCCTCAGCTCACCAACTTGACTTGACTCTTCTCCTTGTCTAATGGAACATTAGGCGATAAAACCATCCACTCGACGACTCGCTGAGTTCCCTTTTGCGAGCTCCAGCTTTCTTTTTCCTTCAATTTTGTAACTTTTCAGCTTGTTTTTGCGTTATCTTGTCCTTGCCTCATTCCAAAGACTTCTTGCTTCACACAAATGATTTAGCATTAATTATGAGTGCAAAATGGGCATTAAGGAAACCAATTTAGTACAAATGAAGCTGTAAATGAGTCAAAACTACCGACTCATCAACACCCCCAACTTAAACTTTTGCTTGTCCTCAAGTTAAACAAGAGATCAATGAGTTCAATAGGAATGTCTAAAAATAGTGCTCCTTGAGATTCCAATGAAAATGCACACAAGGATCTATCCAAGATACAAGGATCAAATATACACCAAAAGCTTCAAATTCTGACTAGCCATCATCATTTAAAGTCTATGCTCACAAGTGCTCACTTTAAACACAAATTTATGCCCACAAAAATAATTGAATGCCCTTAGACCAAGAAAAGGATTCCACTCTCTTACGAAGTTCAATGAAAATCAAAGTTTTGGAATCAACACAACACTCACTCTCAAAAGCGAAAAACTTGCACAACTCTACCCATAGGCTTCCCTGGAATTACCACCTAACATCCACAAGGTTTATGCAGGATCAAAAAGGTCTTTAGAGGCTTGTAATGGGGCTGGGGTTCAAGGTATGATCAATTTGGGTTAGAGGCTCTACATTCATGAAGCATGGTTCCCAATTCACTTCTCCTTCCATTTCTTTCACACTTTTCAACTTCTCAACTGATCCTTTGTCACTTTGCAGGACACAAAACACTTTTAGGAACACCCTTTCTTATTTTTGCCTTAATGCACAATGGCACTATCTTATTTGAATCATTTTCTTTCTCCTTTTTTTTATCTCCTCCTCTTTTTTTATTTATATGGAGGGGTTCCATCTTTTTCTCACACAATTTTTTTAACATATCAAGTTCATAAACCTCTAGCTTAACTTTCTCCTTCATTCTCACCACACCTCTAACTAAGGCTTTTGGCCTGGGTTGGCTATTCAAACTACCAATACTTCACGAAGATTATAGGTTGGAGAGACATGATATTTTCAAACAAACGACTAAGTTCTTTGTGTTTGCATTTTAGTCAAAGCAGAGGATAGGCTCAAATGGTGCCAAGATGGATTCACACACTCAGAAGGTGGCCAACAAAGGTATAGAAATCAGGTTCACACTACAAAATTCATGCCTAAGATCATTTCTTACATTCACCAATGCTTAGTCAAATGGACTACCAGGGCAAGTTCTAGGCATCATCATACACAACCTTCAAGTAAAGCTCACCACACATGGCATTCAAACACAAATGCGGATTACAACTCTATTAGTCAAGCTTGCATGCAACGGCCATTGCAAGACTCACCATCGACAATTCGCTAGTCATAACAGGAGGCTAAGAGTTTACACAAGACTATGCAACTCCAATTTACCTCGTTAGATGCACATAAACATATCGTTCAATCAAGAGCACTATTCAAGTCATCGATATTGATCACAATCGATACTCAAAATTACAAGAGAATTGCATTCACTCATTCAACACACAATCAACAAAGATAAGTGGAGAGAGACATCACGAAAAGCTGAAACCATTTCATTCCATTAAAATAACTTCAAAAATCCAAAAAAAAAATAGCAATCAAAACAATACAACCAAACGGGGTTGGGAAAGTTACCACCCCACCAAAAAGAAATAGCAGTGTCCTCAATGAGGAATAAAAAGAAAAGTAAAGACAATAGATAAGGAAAGTGCAAAGGATAGTCCCCCTGTCCGGCTAGGTCGGTGGTGTGGCCTCAACCTGGGTATCAGTGCCCGGTGAACTCTCCATGGAGTGCTGCGTCCCACTCGACCCAATCATCAATGTCTCCCGAAGATAATCGACAGTGGAAGCTCAGACCATGTCACTCTCAAGATCCTCGAGATCAACATACACCTCGCTATCACGTACCGCAAGGTCCTCCTCATTCGTCTTCGGTATGTCAGAAACACCCTCATCCTCAGCGGTCAGAGCAACGCCGGTGGTGGTAGGTGGGGGAACATCAGCACTCGTACTCTTCGGTACATCCACACTACCCCATAGCATGGTGATGTCGGTGGACTTCAGCTCATCCACATCTCTACGCAACCCTGCTATGTTAGTATGGATGGCTTTCAATTGAGTAGAAGTACCCTCTCTCTTCTCACATGCAACTACTCTCAAGGTGAGGGCCTCCAAGACCCTCCCATGAGCTGTGATAAGCTGGCATTGATCAGCTAGCTCTACTCGAATGGGGGCAAGTGATGCTTCTATAGCACACTCAATCATGCCCGGAATAGCTGCCTCGACCCGAGAAGCTCTCACATCTGTTGAATGGGAAAGGTGCCCCATCTTAATAAGCATGGCCTGTCTCAAAGGCCGAGGACCATGAGCTGTAGCTGGTGCAGGGGCCTGGTGTAGAAGGAGAAGTAGCAGGAGTATCAGAGAAAGGAGTACTTATCGGCTCAACTGCGGGAGGGGAGAACCAGTCTCCATGGCCTCAACATCCACCTCCAGAGACGTGTCTACCGGAGGTCTTCTCCTCTTCTCAACCTCATCCTTCATATACTCAGCTTCTATCTACTGGATGTCACCATACGAGGTCGAAGTGACCTCAACATCCATCTTCGCATCAAAAGGAACACCAGCCTGCCTACACAGCTCGCTAATGAAAATAGTAAAAGGTAGGGAGGAGTGCCATTGTTTTGCTCTCATTAACATTTCGCACTTGATAATCATCCCAAAATTTAGCAATTGCCTATCCATTATACAACCCAAAAGAGCGGCCTTTGGATGTCGGAGAATGGACTCTTTTTGAGAAGGCATGAGCGTTATGCATAAAAACTAAAACCAGTATCAAGCAGCTATATTTAAATCCTTATTCTCAATGATGGCACCGGCATCGAGCCACCGGGGGGATGCATCACTAATTAACGCGGTCAACGACCCCTTGAGGGTCTCCAAACTGCCCTTTATCTTGTCAACCAAGGAATGCCAAAACGTGTACGTGCAACCGAGGACATTATTTATCTCAGTCTAGCTACACTTAACCTTGTGCCCACGCACCATAACAAAATCAAATGGTTTTATTGACTGCGCCTGCTTCTTGACTCTCGGGATCAAAGCGGAGTAGGCAGCATAGAATTCCTGGACCCATGTAGGCACATAAGGGCTCCAGAGTTTTGTGAAGATCTGAAATTTATGGACCCGAAGAGTCTCCCACACCTGTGGATACCTGTCCACCACCCCATCGGTGGACAACCTTTTTTCCTTGAGGAATGTGGAAAAACCATCGGCTTTCAAATGGTTCATCAACCTCGGAGGATTGACCAAGGCCAGTACTGGAGCTGGAGCAGCAACTGGGGCAGGAGTAGAAGACATCGGAAGCTCAGGTCTGCTGGTAGAAGTATTGACCCTAGCCAAGGGTCATGTAACGTCTTGGACCATAACTCGGCATGTGCTCGCTTATGAACTAACCGAATAGAAGTCCCGAACTCCTCACCCTCTGAACCTCCGAATTCTTTGGAAGTGAATTGTATAGACAGTTCCTCGCTCTCTGAAGAGGAACTCTCATTGACTTTATTCTTGCCCTTCCCCTTTGATTAGGGTTGTTGGGTTCATTGTGGCCGAGGTTGATCAACCTCCGAAGCTATTTCTATCTCTTTAGCTTTTTACCGAGGAGGTTTCTGAGCAACAACCTTTCGATGAGGCATATATGTCAAACAAAATCAGCAAACACAAGAATCGATAGAAAAGGGCCAATCAGAAGATAAAAGTGCAGAAAGACTCACCGATCAGGTCAGTGAGTCACTAAAGCTATTAGGCAAGCAAGAGGAGCATCGCCGAAAGTAACAACACGAAATAAGGCAAAAATCAAGCAAAAGGGCGATGAGAATACCAGTCAGTGAATCGCCGAGTTTACTCGGCAAACTAAAGAAGGCTCTCCGAACATAACAGAATTCACAGGCAAACAATGAACCTAAAAAGGTGATGAGGAGTGTAATAGGCGACTCACCGAACCAATTCGGTGAGCCCAACTTAGCTCTCCGACCCAACTCAATGCATCGCCCCCTCAAATTTTGTAACGATTATCGACCATTGGCCCAAGACCCCACAATTAAAGCTCAAATAGCAACAAATATGCAAGACCCATCCCCAATTTCTATCCTGGGTACTCAGACTTCCCCCAAATCGATTCAAAAACAACAAAATGATGATTTGCCCTTAAGAACGACGTCACCCAATTCATCAAATTCAAGACATTCGATTGAAATTGGGGCTACTCAGACTTCAACCATCACTCAAACAACAGTCCACAATCACGCTATACAATTACCCAGTTCAATAACAGCCAAAAATTACTAAGATCTAGCATGCTTGAACCCAATTAAGACAATCAAAATAAAAGGCAATAATCAAGGCATATAATCAAGCACATACTCAAATACCCATATATTCGCAAGTTGAATTAATGAAAATGGCATAAAGATGTCGAAACCAAAGAGAACAAACCTCAAAGACGACAACATGATGCAACAACGACCATAAGAATTAATGTGCAAAAATGTGTAGGAATATGAGGAGGTGATGAAAATTTCGAGTGGAAAGAAAATTTGAATTTGATAAGTTTAAAAACCCTTCAGTTCGCGCCCCATTGGGCGATGGAACTAATGTCGCCGATTGGGTCGGCGACACGCCAAGTTAGCTGAAACCTCACCAAAAATACCACGAGACCGGCTGTATTGCATGTTCAGAAGGGGAGTTCGATCAGGCTCGCCAAGTCCACTCGACAATAGGAAGGTAGCTTGCTCAATCTTCCAGTGTGGCCTTCAACTTCAGCTTTTGATTGTTGATGAAACTAGGCGATCCCAGGGGTCTTTGAGTGATGCGCCGAACTGTCCGACCCCTCGCCTAGTAGTCATAACTTGAAATTACATACTCAAACCTACATAACCAACACACGTTATTCAAAATACTAAAATAAAGCTTAGGTTGTTGATACACCCAAATTACACCTCCCTAAAGAAGTATAAGCCGTCGTTGTCAAATAAAGAACCTAACAAAGGTTTGGGCCGATCCCACAAAGAAGATGGTTCAGACTTAGCCTAATTTATTGTTAATTGTACGTTTACTCAATTTATCTCTTAAAAGGAGGGAAATAAATAAACTTAAAATTATAATTGCTGGATGTTTATCAAAACAAATAAACACATAACAAAGTTTGCAAATTTGTGATATTAATATAAGAATGAAACTAAGGCACATGTGTTCCCACAAGTTCTTAACTGAGTAAACGTAATAATGGTAACTCTCTATAGTGTTTAACATGCATAGTCGATAAGTTAGGTATCCCTAAGTAATTGGTCCTCCAAATACAGAATTTCACTATGCAACCTGGTCTGTCTACGTGTGTCGATTTACTAACCCTTACCTTTGACCCAGATTAGCCCTTGCAAGTAGGAATAAGGTGAGTTCTAACATTGGCCACCGTTAAAAAGCATTCAAAACGAAAAGATTAAATAATGCATGCATAAACACCCATCAAGAATTACAACATTATTAGTTTTATTTTTGTTAGTTACTCATGGTTCCCACAATCCTAGTTGTGGATTTAACTACTCATGTTTGAGGGTTCACAACTCAATTTAGGGTTTGAAGAATAAACCATGAACTTACAGTGATGATAGATGAAATCCACACTCTTTAACTGAAAAGTAAAAGTAAACTTTATAATCCGAACTTCAAGAATTTATTTCCACAATGGTAAAATAATTCCCAAAGTAAAAGCAAAAGATTCAAAACTTGTTCAACAACCCAAAAAAGAAATTTACATAAGGTATTTATAGAAAATAAGT
Source organism: Solanum appendiculatum (assembly GCA_018342035.1). NCBI lineage: Eukaryota > Viridiplantae > Streptophyta > Magnoliopsida > Solanales > Solanaceae > Solanum > Solanum appendiculatum. The sequence goes on along the minus strand of JAGDQO010002555.1, from coordinate 24,741 downwards.
CCTAAACAAAATAGGAAAAGGAAAACTAAGGAAATCCGGTTTTGGAGCAGTGTCACCTACGGTCGTGACCTATGGCTCGCCATAGAAACTACGGCTCGTAGGTCCAATCCATCGTTCAGCACTTAGACTTCTAAAAAAATATTCTTTTAGTTTATTCTTCTAAACTAAGAAGCATGCACAACTCTAAGTTTAATGCATCAAAAGTACGGTACATTCACGGTACATCAACACCCTCAACTTAAAATCATTGCTTGTCCTCAAGCGACACAACAAAACTCTAAACGACACATATGCAAAAGCAACCCAAAATTCAAACAATCAGATAGCATTTTATCAATCAACTCCCTCCTTATTCATTCAAAGCATAGTGCAATTATTTTAATAAACCTAACAAGCTAACTCATGAGGATCAAAACATTACACAGATGTATCAATAAACACGTTTACTTACACACGCATCAATCACCAAGATACCGACTCTTCAATAATGCAACTTGTGACCTTTCCACAAAGAAGACCCTTTTTCACACACGATTTGACTTTTTAGATTCTGAATAAGTACTCACTCACGCTTAGAATGAATTCAGTACAGATTGTGCTCAATACCATAGGCTTGTCCTTATTTTGATTTTCCAAACTGGTTACTTTGGATTACTATAGGACTTTCTTAGCTTGTAACGTAGGCTCAGGGTCAGGTGTGGTATATTTGGCTATTAAGTGACTTTTCTGCCCTCCTTGACAATTATATTGGATAACTACCTCTTTTCACAACCACTTATTTCATCATTCATGCCTCATGCCCTTTTCTTTATGATTCTTTTAAGCTCGAGTGCGCCATTTACTTTGATCATTATTGTTAACTCCTTATTTTTTCTTGGTCACACTATTTTGACCAATTTCACTTTTTCTTTTCTCTGCACACAACTCTTTTCATACCCATTCATTCTTGCTTTCCTTCATAATAGTCACTCTCAACTTAGATGTTTAGTATGAGTTGAGGTACACAATATCCTTGGTAGGACCAGGGCCCGAATTAAGGTTTAACTTTGCAATAGCCACCCTCAACTTAGGCTTTTGGCCTAAACCGAGGTGCACAATGTCTAAGGAGGGACCAGGGCAAAATAGAGTATCACAATAGTGTCAGTAAAGGTGAATTGGGTGCATGAAAGAATGGTATTCTTTAAGCTCAAAGATTTGGATCGAAGGGAGCAACTTATTCTTTTGGTTGGTTGTTTTAGGGTTAAATGGACTTAGTATGAGCAAAGGCCTATGATCATTATCTATTTTCCATTTTAAATCACCTTAGCAAGACCAACGGGGCAAGTTCTAGATTGCCACATTCCATATGAAGGTATAACCAAACTCACACACACACATGGCCCTCAGTTGCAATTATTAAATCATCAATAAACTTGGTTCATGCTTGCAGTTTCAGCCATAGCGTCTTATCGATGCTAACATGTAATATAAAGATCCTACACATTCAACCTATCGAATTCACAATAACAGCACAGAATTAGGAGGGATATCAATCTTTTCATGCTCTATTGTTATCATGCTTTTATTCTCAGGTTACTTCTACATATTTACAATCCTAAACATGTTGGTTCAACATAAATTAAACAGTTCCTTAGGGAAAAAGAACACATGCAAGAAAACCCCAAGGACGAATTGTGTGTTAAAGTTACTCAGACTTCACGTCACCCACAATCCGTTCATCTCACCCCTACATAAAAAGGTCGTGCAATGCCCTCAATGCACATTTAAAAGTAAAAACATTGGGTGAGACAAACTTGTGGCATAAATGCACCGAAGAATAATCAAGCAGCGGGTTGGTCCGGTTGCCTGGAACCCATTGGATCAGCATGCCCAGCACCCTCAGTAGCGTCTTTAGTAGTAGTGTGGGGTACACCCTCAGTAGTGTGCCCCAAAGCAGAAGCTCCTCTCGCTAAAGTGTGTAATCGCTCTAGATGGAGCTGCTCCTCTTAGAAAGACTGGCGGTGGGCAGCTTCTATGGCCCATCTCTCTCTCTCTTACGGGCTCATCGTGCCTCCTCTGGGTCTATATCAGCGCCATCTCCAGTCCGGACGTGCTTCCCCGCCGCATGGGAAAACTCAGTAGCCGACTGCTCTCCACCAAAAAGTGCACTAAGCACAATAGTATCTACCTTAACCTTTGGGACATGTGCAGAAACATCAGGCTCTATAGTAGCCAAGGCAGTAAGGTCAACACGGAGACTAGTTAACTCCGTCTGGAATGCAGCAATATCTATAGAAGGCCATGGCTAGGACCTCTCCATCATCCGGCTCTCAAATGCATCAATGCGCTGGTATACTACTTGTATCTGCATGTCAACCATCTACTTAGTCCAAGCCTCAGACTCCTCTATCGATTTCTGCATCCACGATCGAATATGATTCAGAAGGGCAGCCATTTGAGCCTCCAATATGCTTAGTCTGGCAATCGGGAGCACAGCTGACTCTGTAGGAGGAGCACAAGGTGTGCTCGTAGTAGAACCTGAAGCTATGGACGGGGAAATAGACCCCTAGGGCTCCGTAGTGGGAACCAAAATAGTTTCTGCATCAGCAAACTCGAGGGCTAATGCCTCACCCATATGTGGAAAATCAATTGAAATACTCTTCCGTGGGGCCACAGGGTTAGTATCATCCTTAATCATGCCCACATCAACCATTTTGGTCACCTCTACTAGCCTGTCACAGCTCCACAAAGGAACCGTCACCTCTCTGCATAGGCTAAAAATAAGACACGGGAACGGCAGCAAGGTCTTGTCTTTGAATGCCCGCTCATGGATCTCCGCTATAATAATCCGGGCAAAGTCAATCTCATGCCCCGCCATCATTGAGGCCAACATAACAGCACGATCCCACGTCACAACATTGTCAGCCATAGTTGGGGACAGGCGGGTCCTAATAATGGCCCCCAGAATTTGGCCACAAAATTGAGTTTTGCCTTTCGTTTAGGTTGTGGCATATCCCCAAACCACTCAGTGTTCTCTCCTGCCTCAGTAATGATCCCCGCCATCCAACTCAATTGATTCCTTCGCTGATCAGGGTCACGAATGGCTACTCTATTCTGCACCACACTCATTAGATAGTCATACTCAACAGTATTAATAGGCTGGGCATGGGAGGGGCCATAAATAAAACAGTGGACCGTGGCCTCCGATAGGTCGACTGTCACACCCCTAACCAAGGTGGTCAAGAGTGGGGGCTGATTCAGAGCTTTGGCATAGGGTGGGAGAGAATTCTGCACAATCGCGGAATAAGACACGTAAAACACCCGCACCATCTCTGAGTTGTATCTGCTCGGGTTTTCTACCATCCAATCACACATGTGTTGCTTGAATAACTCGTGTACGGCTGGCACGGTGTGTAATCTACCAGTGAGCACCCCACACTCTTCAGTAATGGTCTGGGCTTGTTTTTGTTGCTGATTCATGAACAACCCGTCGTAGAAAATTAGGTACATCCCTCGGACACAACATCTGTTAGGTTCTGCGCTATTGTGTATGGGCTCTACTCGAGCTCCGGGAGGATCATGAGCCTCATCGGACTCTGTAGCTTCCAAAGCGGAGTCAACAATAGAGTCGGCGTTGGACCCCTCCCTATATTGGGAATGCTGGGACCCCTCGCCGCTCGCAGATGACCCACTTGCTTCCTTTTCAGACTGGGAAGCACTGTCTGGGTTTTCGGACTGGGCCTCGTCCCTTATCTCAGTCTAAGCCAGTTGCCTGGTTCGTTGGCAAGTAGTACGGGAGGACGTAGGTGAGTCAGCACTAAGTGGAGGGTTGTATTCAGACCCACTCCCCTCATTATCAGTTGGTTCGCTCACCAATCGTAGGCAGGCAGAGGGTGCGGTAGACTTCAACCTCTGCCTAGAAGGTTGTGTAGCTTTTGGCAGCATTGTACCTGAAAAAGACTCTATTAGTACTGCATAACATCAAACAAAATAGAAGAAAAATGAAAGAATACAAATGAAAAGAAAAGAAAAATAAAACTATTTTTGGGACCAACGGTTGCTACCAACGGTCCGTAGGTGGAACCACAGTCCGTAGGTGGTGGCCGTCGGTCAGGGGGTCAATATTATGGTTGAGACATTACGACCTATGGTGGGGGACCTACGGTCCGTAGGTTGACCAACGGTCCATAGGTCGTAGTCGTCGACTTCACTGGATAGTGCCCAGATCAAAATTTTCTAAACATCTAAAATTTTAATTAAGTCACCAAATAACTTCTATACATGCGTTTCAACATGTAAACATGCTATTCTAACATTCCCAAGGATCCAAACAAAATAACTTTAGGGACAATAAGACAAATACCTTGGAAACCCAAGTTCAAGAACACATGTAGAAGATCAACTCAATAAGTGAACATCAAGCATCAACTAACACCCACCAAACGTTCATCCCAAGGGTACATTCTAATTAATCGTAGTATCATGAACCCATAAAATACCCAAGGTCAAGTGTCAACTATCAATTTCAATATTAATTTGAAAATTAGGGTTTAGAACCAATACCTGATGAAGAAGAAGGAGGTTGGGGAGTGTGATCTTGCAATACATAAACCACCTTGCTAAAATTCTGCACCCGTGACTCGTTAACTTGAACAAAATAGAGATGGGGGAGTTTGGGAAGAAAATATCAGACTAGGGGAGAATAAAAAAGGGAGCAATGGGGAAGGGACTAATAAATAGTAGGGGGAGGGTGATTTGAAGGGGTAGGAAGGATTTGAAAGGGTGGGAAATGAATTTGGAGGGGTTTTAACGATTGAGGAGAAGAGGGAAATGGGGAATGAATTTGAAATGGAGTTTTTTAATAGTTGTGAGTCGTGGGCCAAGTCAGGTAATTTTCACAGGCTGGACCTATGAAACCCCGTCGATGGTCCATAGGTCAAACCACGATCCGTCAGTTTGGGTCGTCATTTACTCCAACACTTAGCCAATTTTAAGAAATCTTACCTGGGACCTACGGAAGCCACCAATGAGCCATCGATGGAACTATTGACCGTCGATGACAATCGTAGACCCTACTGCTTTTTGAAGTTCTTTACATGTTCACATCTTTCCTGCACAAGTAACAACCATTAGGACTTTCCTTAATTTTTATTGACTCTTTTTGGACACGGACCCTATACTACCCTAATCAAGCCAGTACTGAGACTCAATAAAACATAAACTGAAAGAAAAACTAAAAACTTCATAAAAATCACAAAAACTCCTAAGTTGGCTAGATTTTACATCTTGGGTAGCCTCCCAAGTAGCGCTTGATTTAACGTCATGGCACGACGCAGATTCTCTTGACTACTCAGACTTCGTCAAGATTCCATTGATCAATCAACTCGTTGACCTCCTCCGAATGGCCTATATAGAGTTTGATGCTCCGGCCATTGACTTCGAATTTGGTTCCTTCCTTGTTCTCAAATTTAACTGCTCTATATGAAAATACTTAGACAACTCTAAATGGACCCATCCACTTTGACTTGAGCTTTCCAGGAAACAACAACCACAACTTTGAGTTGAATAGAAGTACCATATGTCCAGGAGCAAAATTTTGTTTTTCGATATATTAATAGTTGTACTTCTTCATATTTTCCTTGTACAAGGCTGAGCTTTCATAGGCTTTTAAGTGAAACTCATCCATCTCGTTCAATTCCATCAACCTTTGGCTTGATGCTGCATCCCAATCCAGATTCAACTTCTTGAATGCCCACATCGCCTTATGCTCAAGCTCTATAGGTAAGTGACATGATTTCCCAAATACAAGTTGGTAAGGGGACATACCTATGGGAGTTTTGAATGTCATGCGATAAGCCCATAGAGCATCATCAAGGTTTATTGACCAATCAGTTATGTTCGCATTTACAGTCTTTGCAAGGATTTGCTTAATTTCTTTATTAGACACTTCGACTTGCCCACTAGACTGCGGATGATAAGGAATTTATACGCTGTGATGAACACCATACTTCTCAAGCAGCGCCTTTAATAATTTACTACAAAAAGGGGAACCTCCAACGCTAATTATTGCCCTTGGTGTACAAAACCTGGAGAAGATATTCTTTTTCAGAAATGCGGTGACGCTTTTACCTTCGTTGTTTGAAAGAACAAGAGCTTCCACCCATTTGGACACATAATCAACCACTACAAGTATATACTTCATCCCATTCGAGCTCACAATTGGATCCATAAAATCAAGGCCCTACACATCAAAGAGCTCAATCACTAATATTGGGTCTAGGGGAAGTTCTTTCTTTCTTGAAATACCTCCTTCTTTTTGGCATCGATCACAGGCCTTGGCGAAGTCATGGGAATCTTGCTGAATTGTAGGACGATAATACCCACATTGCAGGATCTTATGAGTAGTTTGGATCCCACTGTGATGACCACCAACAAGAGATGAATGACAGGCTTCCAATATACTCATCATCTCTACCTCAGGCACACAGCAACGAATAATCCCATCAACACAGATATGAAACAAATAGGGCTCTTCCAAAAAAAACTTCTTCACATCAAACATGAACTTCCTCCTTTGGTGGAATGATAAGTCCGAAGGCACCACATCGCTTGTCAAGTAATTGGTGAAATCTGTAAGCCACGGAATAAGATCAAATGAAGCAGCCAATATCTATTCGTCTGGGAATGTATCATTAATTTCTATCCCATCTTCTAGCTTCAACATAGCTTCTTCCTCTAATCTGGACAAGTGATCAGCCACTTGATTTTATGTCCCCTTCCTATCTCGCACCTCGAAGTCAAATTCTTGTAGCAATAGTACCTATCAGATTAGCCTTGGTTTGGCATCCTTCTTCGCCATGAGATACCTCAACGCAGAATGGTCCGTATGAACAATAACTTTAGCACCCAGCAAATAGGATCGAAACTTCTCAAATGCGAAGACAACAGCCAACAATTCTTGTTCAGTAACGGTGTAGTTCTTTTGGGCAACATTTAAAGCTGTACTCGCATAGTATATAGGATGAAGAATTTTATCTCGCCTTTGCTCCAATACTATGCCAAGTGCCACCTTCTTGCATCACACATGACTTCAAACGGTTGTCCCCAATCTGGTGAGATAATGATTGGTGCAGAAATTAGCTTCTGTTTCAACTCCTCAAAGGCCTTTAAGCAAGCATCATCAAAAACAAACTTCATCTCCTTTTCGAGCAGCTTGCACAAGGGGTGTGCAGTTTTTGAAAAGTCTTTAATGAACCTCCAATAGAAACCTGCATGCCCTAGGAAACTTCTAACACTTTTTATAGAGATGGGTGAAGGCAACTTTTCAATTACCTCAACTTTTGCTCTATCAACCTCAATGCCTTTTTGTGATATTCTATGGCCCAGAACTATACCTTCTCTTACCATGAAGTGAGACTTCTCCCAGTTGAGCACAAGATTGCACTCCTCGCAGCATTTCAGCACATCACCTAAGTGTTCCAAGCAATCATCAAATGAGTCACCAACTACAGAAAAATCATCCATAAATACCTCGATAGTGTCCTCCACCATGTCAGAAAATATAGACATCATGCAATGCTGAAATGTTGGTGGTGCATTACACAGCCCGAATGGCATTCTTTTGAAAGCGAATGTACCACCATAAGGGCAAGTGAAGGTGGTCTCCTCTTGGTCTTCCGGGGCTATAGAGATTTTGTTGTAGCCCGAGTATCCATCAAGAAAATAGTACCATCCTTTTCCCGCAAGACGATCTAACATTTGGTTCATTAATGGCATCGGAAAATGGTCTTTTTCAGTCCACCCGTTCAGCTTGCAATAGTCTATACAGACTCTCCATCCTGTGACAGGCCTCATTTGAACGAGCTCATTTATTGCATTTAAAACCACAGTGATTCCACCTTTTTTAGGCACGCATTGAACAGGGCACACCCAGCTACTATCGGCAATCGGGTATACTACTCCAGCATCTAACCACTTGATGATTTCCTTTTTTACAACTTATTGCATTGGTGGATTTAGCCTTCTCTTGTGCTCGACACTTGGTTTGCAATCCGGCATGAGTTGAATTTTGTGAGAGCAAATTCTCGGTGGAATGTCGATGATATCAGTAATTGTCCATCCAATCGCCTTTTTGTATTGCTTCAGCACCAAGATCAAAGCTTCTACTTGCCGTGCATTCAAATCAGCCACAATAATTACCGGCAAAGTATCATTTGGGCCAAATAAGCATATCGCAGATGGGATGGGAAAGCTTTTAGCTCCAATTTTTGGGGTTCATCTATTGATGGTTTGGCAGGTGGAGTGTCTCGATTCTTCAAATCCAAATGCAACCTCCTAGGTGGACGATGAGGGCAACTGCCATCATTAAGGGCAGCAACTAGTTCATCATACTCTGCAATACCATCGCCATAAAAATTCATGATCACAACCACTAATGCTTCAAAACCTAGCCTCTCCTCAATGGACACCTCTGCCTCGCCTCATCGACATGGTCTACCACTAGCACTGTGTTAAGCTCATTTTTATGCTTCATGGACCTGCAGATGTTAAATGTCACCGCTTCATTGTTCAATCAAAACCTCATATGCCATTTTTCCAAGTCTACCAAAGCACATCCCGTAGCAAGGAACGGTCTGCCCAGGTTTATGGGCACTTCAAAATCCACCTCTCAATCTAGAATCACAAAATCCGCTGGAAATATGATTGTTTCTACCTTTACCAAGACATCTTGGAGCACTCCTATTGGTTTCTTCACCGTTCGGTCAGCCATTAGTAGCCGCATTGCAGTCGGTTTTGGGGATCCCAAGCCGAGTTTCTTGAACACTGAAACGGCATCAAGTTAATGCTAGCACCAAAGTCACATAGCGCTTTTGCAAAGTGCAACATGCCAATCGTGCATGGGATAGTGAAAGCTCCGGGATCTTTCTTCTTTTGCACTAGTGACCGAGTAGCAATGTCACTATAGTGTTACAGCTTATCATCATCTTCAAAGCTAACAGCCCACTTTTTGGTCACTAGATCTTTTATGAACTTCGCATAACCAGACATCTTCTCTAATGCTTCAATCAAAGGGACATTAATATACAATTGTTTTAACATAGAAATAAATTTCTGATACTTCCCTTCTTCAATCTTCTTGACCAACCTCTGCGGAAAAGGATGGTGGAGGTCTTGGCATAAAAATCACCTTTTTAGTGATCACAGCCTCCTTTTCATTTTGGTCTTTGGGTAGTTCTGCTACCTCAACCTCATCGTCAACCGGTTCTTACGCACTATCCACTTCAGTAGGCAAAGGGGGATCAACAGTCTTCTTTCCTCCTCTAATACTAACCGCCATGCAATGTCCATCATTCTATGGGTTTTGGACAGTATTGCTAGGAAGTGATCCTTGTTGGTTCGGATTTGCATTTGAAAATAGTTGGTTTAACTACTGCTCAATCTGACGAATTGACACTGCATGTTACTCCACTTTTTGCCCAATGCCTGAGAGGTCATTCCTCATCTCCTTCACATTATCATCCGTGGAATCAAATCATTTCATCATCTTGCTCATTATATCTTCGATGCGATTTAAGCTTGATCCAACATCTCGATTTCCTGGTGGTATGTACTCACCACTTATATCATTCATGTTGTTGTAACCATTTCGGTTGTAGTTGTTATTGCAGTTATACTCTCCTTCCCGATTATAACTAATATAGTTCCGACCTTGATTTCCTTGACCTTGGCGCCAATTATCCTGATTGGATCCTTGGGCGTTGGTTTGAAAACCCCCTGATTGCTCGTTCACAAGATTCGTGTCCTCCTCATATGTGTACCAATCAGTTGGTGGTGCATTCTTATGATATTGGACAGAATTAAACTTCTTCGCATTACCACTTACATGCTTTAGTACCAACCTTAACTCCATTCTTAGTTGCGCCAATTCTTCACGAAGATCATCGTTAGATGGATTTGGTGCAGTTTGTATTGAGAAGGTGCTCTTTGAAGGAGACGACGCTCTAGTGCTCCAGGCCTTGTTATTCTTCGATATCCTTTCATGTGTTTCAGAAATCTCTTGGAAGATACTCGCTCCGTAAGATCTACCTGCAATAGTACCTAGCATAGCCTTACCATTATCATCGAGTCCTTAGTAGAAGTATTCTTTGAGTGACTCATCATTAATGCGCTACTTTGGCATAGCTCTCATGCAACTTATGAATCTATCCCAAGAGTCACTGACTGACTCTCCATGAAGAGTCGCGAAGTTATTGAGTCTATCCTTAAGATTTAACTTCCTCGATACTAGAAAAATATTTTTCGATAAAACCTTGATACAGCTCATCCCATGTGTATATAGAGTTGTATGGGAGCTCGTTCAACCATATAGTAGCATCTCTAGTCAGAGACAATGGGAATACACGTAGACCAATCACATCCATATCTAAATCTAGCTTCCCCACACTACTCTTACATACGCTGGTAACCTTGGTCATATGGGCATAAGGATCTTCCGATAGTAACCCAGCAAATAGTCCTCTAGCTTTCAGCATCTGCATAAGGTTGCTGGTAATCACAAATGTGTATCCAGCATTCAGTGGAGGAACAACTATTGCTCCGGTTGATCCTATCACATTATGATCAACTTCAAAGTTGCGGCGGATATTAGGTGCAGGCTGGTTCTGCACTCGAACCTCTTGAAGGTTTCCAAGCACGTCTATAGCTCTCGGAGGTTTGGCTTCTGGTACCTCCTGACGGCCCTCGATGTTTGGATCATCCTCTTGCCTGATTTATTGGGTTGTTCCAGACATTCTTCGCAGAGTTCTTCTTAATTCTGGGTCGTAAGGAGTCAGGGGAATGCCTTGACTTTGTGTATTTAGCATACACTGGAACTAAAGTCTATAAAAAATCAAAAACAACAATAAAATGTAAATCGAGAAATAATTGACTAAAGTGCAATAACGCAATTAGTCTAATCTAAAAGTCTTATTCCCCGGTAGCGGTGCCAAAATTTGATAGGCCCAAACTACACCTCCCTAAAGAAGTATAAGCAATCGTTGTCAAATAAAGAATCTAACAAAGGTTAGGGTCGATCCCACGAGGAATGTGGTTCAGACTTAGACTAATTTATTGTTAATTGTACGTTTACTCAATTTATCTCTGAGAAGGGAGGAAATAAATAAAACTAAAATTATGATTTTTTTATGTTTATCAAAACAAGTAAACAAATAACAAAGTTTAAAATTTTGTGATATCAACATAGGAATGAAACTAGGCACATGTGTTCCCCACAAGCTCTTAACTCAGTAAACCTAATAATGGTAACTCTCTATAGTGTGTAACATGCATAGTCGATAAGTTAGGTATCCCTAAGTGACTGGTCCTCCAAATAGAGAATTTCACTACGCAACTTGGTCCGTCTACGTGTGTCGATTTACTAACCCTTACCTTTGACCAAGATTAGCCCTCTACATATGTGGTTCAGGCTATTAGATAGCGGACTAAATCAATGCTAAATCTCAGTTGTTTAATCTCTTTCCCATTCATTACTTCCTTGGTCCGGCAAGTAGGAATAAGGCGAGTTCTAATGTTGGTCACCGTTAAAAAACATTCAAAATGAAGAGATTAACAAATGCATGCACAAACACACATAAGGAATTACAACATTATTTGTTTTACTTTCGTTAATTACTCATGGTTCCCACAACCCTAGTTGTGGATTTAGCAACTCATGTTTGAGGGTTCACTACTCAATTTAGGGTTTGAAGAATAATTCATGAACTTACAGTGATGATAGATGAAATCCACACTCTTTAATTGAAAAGTAAAAGAAAACTTTATAATCCGAACTTCAAGAATTTATTACTACAAAAGTTGCAAAATAATTCCCAAAGTAAAAGCAAAAGATTCAGAACTTGTTCAACAACCCAAAAACGAAATTTACATGAGGTATTTATAGAAAATAAGTCCTAAAAATAGGGAAAGGAAAACTAAGGAAATCCGGTTTTGGAGCAGTGTCACCTACGGTCGTGACCTATGGCTCGTCACAGAAACGACGGCTCGTAAGTCCAATCCGTCGTTCAGCACTTAGACTTCTAAAAAAATTTCTTTTACAACGTCACCCACTAGCATGACCTACGGTTCGTAGCAAGAACGATGGGTCATTGTTGGCAACCATAGTTCCATACTTAGCCTTTTTCCTTTAGCTTCTGAATCACGGCCCTCACCTACGGCTCGTCAGTGAAATGACGGCTCGTAGGTCCTTTCGTACATTACTAAAAATCACCAAGCTGCAGCCTTTTCACTCATCAATTGCTCAAAACCTATTTCCTGCAAAATTCAACATAAACACCCTCAAATCTACTAATAAAATGCTTAAGAAGCATGCACAACTCTAAGTTTAATGCATCAAAAGTGCCATACAATCACGGTACATCAGTTGCCTCCCAAGAAGTACCTTATTTCATGTCGTGGCACGACGTGGACATGCACTCAAGCATAATCCAAGTACACCACATCAGTAACTATCATAATTGGGACCCCTCAAAAGTAAAGTTTCAGCCTCTGACCATTCACCTTGAAGATCGACCCATTTTCACCCTCAACTTCAATTGCTCCATTTTCAAACACACGATTCACCTTTAAAGGGCCCGACCACTTAGACTTGAGCTTACACGGAAAGAGCCTCAAGCGAGAATTATAAAGTAACACACAATCACCCATTTTAAACTCTCGATGAAGTATCTTGGCGTCATGCCACTTTTTCATTTTCTCCTTATAAAGAGCTTAACTTTCAAAAGCTTGACGACGAAACTCTTCCAACAAATGAAGCTGGCCAACCCCGTCCTTGGACGCATTGTCCCAATTCAAGTTCAAAGCCTTCAAGGCCCACAAAGCCTTATCCTCAAGCTCAACCAGAAGGTGACATGATTTATCAAACACCAACTGATATGGAGACATACCAATTGGGGTCTTGAAAGCAATTTTATACGCCCAAAGAGCGTCATCTCACTTCCGGGACCAATCAGATCGATTTGCATTAATGGTCTTTGCCAAAATCCCTTTAATTTCTCGGTTCGACACTTCAACTTTCCCACTCGTTTGTGGATGATAAGGGGTGGAAACATTGTGCTTTACTCCATATTTGCTCAATAGTGATGCAAACAACTGGTTGCAAAAGTGAGAGCCCCCATCACTAGTAATTGTTCTTGGGGTGCCAAACTTTGTGAAAAAATAGCACTTGAGGAATATAATGGCACTTCTTCCTTCATTGTTGGGTAAAGCCACAGCCTCTACCCACTTAGACACATAATCAACCGCAACAAAAATATATTTGTTCCCATAAGAACTCACGAAAGGGCCCATAAAGTCAATTCCCCACACATCAAACAATTCAACCTCAAGGATTGGTGTAAGGGGAAGCTAATGTCTACATGACACTTCTCCTTTATTTTGACATTGAATACACCTGAGGACAAGAGAACTTGCATCCTAATACAACGTTGGCCAATAATAACTACTTTGCAACACTTTGGCAGCTGTACGCACCCAACTATAGTGTCCACCAATCGGAGATGCATGGCATGCACCAAGAATAGAATCTACCTCAACCTCCGATGCACATCTCCTAATTATATGATCAGTACATTTCCGAAATAGATAAGGTTCATCCCAAAAATACTTCTTTGCATCAAAAAAGAACCTCCTGAGTTGATAGAATTTCAGCCCATCGGGAATAATTCCACACACCACATAGTTGGCAAAATCAGCATACCAAGGAAAGGAACCCGTTTATACTACCATCACCGTTTCATTTGGAAAGGATTCTTCAATATCCCTTTCACCGGAAACAACCACACTTGTTTCGAGTCTTGATAAATGGTCAGCCACTTGATTCTCACATCCTTTTCGATCTTTGACCTCAAAATCGAACTCTTGCAAAAATAACACCCATCAAATCAATCTCAATTTTGCACCTTTTTTACCATTAAGTAGCGTATAGCAGCATGGTCAGTGTGCACCACTACCTTAGTTTCAAATAAGTAAGCTCGAAATTTTTCAAAAACGTACACCACAGCCAATAACTCTTGTTTAGTAACTGTCACGACCCAAGCCTAGGGCCTAGATGTGACCGGCGAATGGGGAACCCGAAGGAACCCCAAACAAGCCTCATAGCGTATCATTACACATCCTTGGTTGCGGAAGCAATTAAATGACCATAAACGATAAGCATAATCAAGGGGGAAATCGGGACTAAGGGAGCAAAAAAAAGTAATGATACATAAATACCATAGATGAGTCAAGCTCAAGCATAATACACAACTTGTCCAACACCACCTCTAAACATGAGTACTTAGCGGGGGCCAAGACAAACTACCGGGCTCACCCTCATAGTCAAAACATAACTAGAAAGGAAAAGTTTTATACATAGCAAAAGATCATGAGCAACGTCCCCGAAATGGAGGACTCACCAATAACCACTATAGAAAATCGTACTAGCCACGCGGAGGAGGATGGTCAAGCGGTGCTCCGGTCCCTACATGGTGACATCATGTAGGCATAGAGTATGCGTTAGTACATTTGAATGTACTAAGTATATGGGATGCAATGCAATGCTACATTAGATGGACATCATAGAAAAATGCGTAATCATACCCAATAGATAGCATATTAACGAAATGATATGTATAATGATGCTTACATAAAAATCATATTTAGTGGGACGTAGTACATGTGTGGCGAGTGACCATCAATATAGTATTTCCAAGGCCTACCACCCCCTTGGAGAGGCGAAAGAGGTACAAACCCCTCAATATGGTTACACGGGCCTACCACCCCCCGAGCTAGGGACCAAGGTACAAACCCCTCGATATGGTTATACGGGCCTACTACCCCCCGTACTAGGCAACCAAGGTACAAAACCCCTCGATACGGTTATACGGGCCTACTACCCCCCGTACTAGGCAACCAAGGTACCAACCCCTCGATACGGTTATACGGGCCTACTACCCCCGTACTAGGCTTGGTCGACTCACAACACTTATATAGAGAAAATCATATACATGTGTCCATTTCATCATCATTTCAGTAATTACATAACCATCCGACTCATAGGACGTACCTTGGACCTTCCCTTTCCTAAGAATTCTATAAATGGGCATTTTATCAAACACAAGGTGGGCAATTGTTCATGTAAATGAAATCATGTATTTCAAGAATACTAAGTCCAACCAATTCCAAAATCCATATAAATCAGCCCACCAACAACATACATATATATATCAACCTTCATAATTTGATCATGGAAGCATGTAAACCATAAACATCACATAATAATTCCATTTCATGATAATATGCAAAATGGACCATAATAGGGTGTGTAGTAGTAATTCCATAATTCAAGAGTTCATAAATAATCATAAGGACCCATAAACTTGAAGTAGAAATAGAGGATAAATGGTTGGACTTGTGGAAAGGAAGGTTTCCACAATCAAACCCACATACCTCAACTTTGGAGAATCCTTGATGAAGATTGGAATGGAGAATCGAAGCTTGAGATTGAGTCTTGAATCCCGAATTAGAGCTTGAGATGATTGAATTTGGTTGAAGATCTTGGTGGAATTTTTGGAGAGGGCTTAGAGAGTGTTTTTGGAGTTAAGAAAAATGACTAAGTATGGACATATCCCCTTTTTATAAAAAACGTCTCCAACCCGCCTAAAAAAAAAAGCTCACTGGAAATTGCAAATCTGCACAGACAGGTTTTACGAAAATTGTCATAACTCCCTCATCCTAACTCGGACCAAGGTGAAACCAAGTGCTTTGGAAAGCTAACTCAAAGAGCTTTAATTTGATAGGTTGAAGCCCTTCCAGTTCCTTGTGTGCTAAGAGATATGCCCCTTTAAATAGTTGACCCTCCAATTTGGCAATTTTTGCGATTTTCGAATTTTGATACGGTTGCTTAAAATTCAGGGTTTAGACCCATTTACCCACTCAATTTGACCCACAAATTAAGATATTGAAGTCGAATTTCCGAAATCAGCACGGATTTTTGCAGATATATGGAAATTACAATTATAGGTGTTTGCCGAAGCACATTTTCGGGCATTTTTGGGGTCGTTTTCAATATCTCCCCCTTGGGAACATTCGTCCCCGAATGTTAAGAACGTACATGAGAGACACAAACAGGGCAATTTCAGCCCACATAAGGATGCAACAATGCACTTACACCTTATTTCAAAACCGCAATATAGTTGTAAAACCACAATGAACTTGTCAACTTAAACATGAATGTATGCAATGACATGGGGGCTGAACTTAAGACCTGAGATTTTATAAAGGGCTTAGATCAATACCTTAGGCTCAAGTGGAGTGGAAAAGATAAGGATATCGCCTTTGCATGTCCGCTTCGGCCTCCCAAGTAGCACTTTCAACTTGTTGATTTCTCCAAAGGACTTTAATGGAAGCCCCATCTTTGTTTCTCAACATCTTCACTTGTCTATCTAAAATCTGAACCGGAACCTCTTCATAGGTCAAATTATCTTCAACAACACCCACAACATCAAGAGACACAATGGCATTCGGATCCCCCACACACTTCCTCAACATAGACACATGAAATACCGGATGAACCAAATCCATCTCGCTAGGCAATTCCAACTCATAAGCTACCTTGCCAATTCTCCTCATCACCTTATAAGGACCCACGTATCTTGGGCTCAAATTGCCCTTCTTACCAAAACGAACCACACCCTTCATGGGTGTCACCTTCAAATAAACCCAATCACCAACTCGGAATTCAAGAGCCCTTCTCCTCACATCGGCATAGGACTTTTGGCGACTTTGGGCCACCTTCAAACTTTCTCTAATCATCCTAACCTTCTCAAGAGCCTCCATAACTAGGTCTGGTCCTAACAAGGCCACCTCACCAACCTCAAACCACCCAACCGGTGATCTACAACGCCTCCCATAGAGAGCCTCAAAAGGAGCCATACCGATGGTAGAATGATAGCTATTGTTATAGGCAAACTCAATCAATGGAATATGATCATCCCAACTACCCTTAAGCTCCAATACACAAGCCCTAAGCATATCCTCAAGTGTTTGGATAGTCCTTTCGGCTTGTCCATCCGTTTGCGGGTGAAAGGCCGTAGTAAGCTTAACTCTCGTACCTAGACCCCTTTGAAAAGACTTCCAAAAGTGTGAAGTAAATTGAGTACCACGGTCCGATATGATGGATAGAGGAATCCCATGCAACCTTACCAAGTCATGAAAATATAACCTTGCATAATCTTCCGCCCCATATGTTGTCTACGGTAGAAAATGAGCCGATTTGTCATCCTATCAACCACCACCCAAATAGAATTCAAAACCTTTTCTGTCTTGGCGTAAACCAACTACAAAAATCCATAGTTAATTTCTTCCCACTTCCAAGTAGGAATCTCTATGTCTGGGGTTAGACCACCCGGCCTTTGATGTTCGGCCTTGACTTGTTGACAACTATGACAACCGGAGACGAATTTGGCAATGTCCTTCTTCATGCCTCCCCACCAATACACATCCCTCAAATCTCTATACATTTTGGTGGAACCGGGGTGGATGGAGTAGGAAGAATTATGAGCCTCCTCAAGAATTTTCTCCCTCAACCATCAACACAAGGCACACACAACCTACCTTGGTACCTAAGGGCACCATCTCCCCCTTGGGAGAAAACTTCCACCTTGCTCTCTTTCACCAAGGCCTTCAATTCAAACAAGGAAGAATCAAGATCTTGTTTTGCTATCACCTCATCAACCAAGGAAGACCTAGGACCATCAACAACGACCACACCACCATTACTAACCTCTTCCAACCTAACCCCCAACCTAGCCAACCGATGTACCTCCCTAGCCATTTCCCTATCACAAATATCAACATGAGCTAGGCTACCCATAGACACCCTACTCAAAGCATCCGCCACCACATTAGCTTTACCGGGATGATAATTGCACACTCATATCATAATCTGTTAAGAAAGAAAAATTCTAGGCCACCTTGCTTTGTCTCAAGTTGAGATCTTTTTGGGTGAAGACATTATTGGAGGCTCGTTATGATTCGGTGAACAACATTTCGACACGTTTACCCCATACAAATAATGACGCCAAACTTTAAAGCAAACACCACCTGCGGCTAATTTCAAGATCATGCGTAGGATAGTTCTTTGGCATGCACTTTTGAGTTTGTCTAGAAGCATAGGCTATCACCTTACCATTTGCATTAGGACACAACCCAAGCCAACTCTAGAAGCATCACAATACACAACAAATCCCTCCAGCCCATCCGGTAGTGACAATATAGGAGCGGACACAAGTTTATCTTTCAAGGTTTGAAAACTCCTTTCGCACGCGTCGGTCCACTCAAACTTAGCCTTCTTTTGTGTCAACTTAGTCATGGGAGAAGCAATAGAAGAAAACCCATTCACAAATCTCCGGTAGTAACCCACTAAGCCCAAGAAGCTCCTAATATCCGACGGGGTCAATGGCCTAGGCCAATTTCTAATCACATCGGTCTTCTTAGGGTCTACCTTAATACCATCCCCCGACACCACATTACCTAGGAAGGCAACCTCCCTCAACCAAAATTCACACTTTTCATACTTGGCATACAACTTCTCCTCTCTTAATCTTTGCAACACAACCCTCAAGTGACCCATATGTTCTTCCTCACTATGCGAATAGATTAAAATATCATCAATGAAAACCACAACAAAGGAAGCAAGGTAGGGTTTAAAGACCCTATTCATTAGGTCCATGAAGGTAGCCGGTGCATTGGTCAACCCAAAGGACATGACCACAAATTCATAATGTCCATACCTAGTCCGGAAGGCTGTCTTGGGAATGTCACCCTCCCTCACCTTCACTTGAGGATACCCGGACCGAAGATCAATCTTAGAGAAGTGGCTAGCCCCTTGCAATTGGTCGAACAAGTCATCAATCCTAGGAAGAGGATATTTATTCTTGACGGTGACCCTATTGAGTTGCCGGTAATCGATACACATCCTAAGGGACCCATCTTTCTTTTTCACAAACAACACCGGTGCACCCCATGGTGATTGGCTAGGCCTAATAAAACCCTTCTCCAACAAGTCCCTCAATTGTTCTTTCAACTCCTTTAACTCCGCCGGGGCCATACGGTAAGGGGGAATAGAAATGGGTTGAGTATTGGGGAGGAGGTCTATGCCAAAATCTATTTCCCTTTCGGGAGGAACATCGGGAAGGTCATTAGGAAAGACATCAAGGAATTCATTTACGAGCGGAACTGACTCTATAAGAAGGGTTTTGGACTCCACATCCCTAACCCTCACAAGGTGATAGAGACACCCCTTAGAGATCAACTTACGGGCTTTAATGCAAGAGATGAATCTACCCTTGACTACCACATTTTGACTTTCCCACTCAAGAATGGGTTCCACTTGGGAATTGGAACTTGACCTACGGGTTCTACAATCAATAGAGGCATAGTAGTGCATGCAACCAATCCATCCCAAGAACAACATCAAAATCGACCATGTTCAATTCAACAAGATCACAAGGCAATATTTTATGCCAAGGATGCAAATAGGGACCAATTTCTCATAGACCTTTCCCTAGCAAACAATATATGCACCCAATATGGAGTAGACACCTTATATGACTCACCAACAGTCGCGGCTCGTCTTCCTCTGGTTTAGGCATGATCTAAGCATAACAAGAAACAACCGTTTAGGGGAAGAACTTAATTCAAACTCTACAGCACGACTTTAGAAATGGGAGAAGGGCGAAACATTTTTCCTAAAACGTCTCATAGCCTCCTACTCATAGTTGTGGTGTACAACACAACCATGAATCGGACTCTAATCAACGCGGTGTGTTGGACTCTGAGGATCATTCAACCTAGGGCTCTGATACCAAGTTTGTCACGACCCAAGCCTAGGGCCTAGATGTGACCGGCGAATGGGAAACCCGAAGGAACCCCAAACAAGCCTCATAGCGTATCATTACACATCCTTGGTCGCGGAAGCAATTAAATGACCATAAACGATAAGCATAATCAAGGGGGAAATCGGGACTAAGGGAGCAAAAAAAGAAATGATACATAAATACCATAGATGAGGCAAGCTCAAGCATAATACACAACTTGTCCAACACCACCTCTAAACATGAGTACTTAGCGGGGGCCAAGACAAACTACCGGGCTCACCCATAGTCAAACATAACTAGAAGGACAAGTTTTATACCATAGCAAAAGTCAGAGCAACGTCCGAAATAGGGAGGACTCACCAATAACCACTATAGAATCGTACTAGCCACGCGGAGGGGAATGGTCAAGCGGTGCTCCGGTCCCTAATGGTGACATCATGTAGGCTAGAGTTGCGTTAGTACATTGGAACTGTACTAAGTATATGGGATGCAATGCAAGCTACATTTAGTAGGACATCATAGGAAAATGCGTATCATACCCATAGATGTATATTATGAATGATCTGTATAATGATGCTACATAAAAATCATTATTTAGTGGGACGTAGTACATGTGTGAGCGGAGTGACCATCATATAGTATTTCCAGAGGCCTCCCACCCCCTTGGAGAGGCGAAAGAGGTACAAACCCCTCAATATGGTTACACGGGCCTACCACCTCCCGAGCTAGGGACCAAGGTACAAACCCCTCGATATGGTTATACGGGCCTACTACCCCCCGTACTAGGCAACCAAGGTACCAACCCCTCGATACGGTTATACGGGCCTACTAACCCCCGTACTAGGCAACCAAGGTACCAACCCCTCGATACGGTTATACGGGCCTACTACCCCCGTACTAGGCTTGGTCGACTCACAACACTTATATAGAGAAAATCATATACATGTGTCCATTTCATCATCATTTCAGTAATTACATAACCATCCGACTCATAGGACGTACCTTGGACCTTCCTTTCCTAAGAATTCTATAAATGGGCATTTTATCAAACACAAGGTGGGCAATTGTTCATGTAAATGAAATCATGTATTTCAAGAATACTAAGTCCAACCAATTCAAAAATCCATATAAATCAGCCCACCAACAACATACATATATATATCAACCTTCATAATTTGATCATGGAAGCATGTAAACCATAAACATCACATAATAATTTCATTTCATGATAATATGCAAAATGGACCATAATAGGGTGTGTAGTAGTAATTCCATAATTCAAGAGTTCATAAATGATCATAAGGACCCATAAAATTGAAGTAGAAATAGAGGATAAATGGTTGGACTTGTGGAAAGGAAGATTTCCAAAATCAAACCCACATACCTCAACTTTGGAGAATCCTTGATGAAGATTGGAATGGAGAATCGAAGCTTGAGATTGAGGCTTGAATCCGGAATTAGAGCTTGAGATGTTTGAATTTGGTTGAAGATCTTGGTGGAATTTTTGGAGAGGGCTTAGAGAGTGTTTTTGGAGTTAAGAAAAATGACTAAGTATGGGGCATATCCCCTTTTTATAAAAAACGTCTCCAACCCGCCAAAAAAAAAAGCTCACTGGAAATTGCAAATCTGCACAGACAGGGTTTACGAAAATGGTCATAACTCCCTCATCCTAACGCGGAATAAGGTGAAACCAAGTGCGTTGGAAAGCTAACTCAAAGAGCTTTAATTTGATAGGTTGAAGCCATTCCAGTTCCTTGTGTGCTAAGAGATATGCCCCTTTAAAGTTGACCCTCCAAATCGCAATTTTTGCGATTTTTGAATTTTGATACGGTTGCTCTAAAATTCGGGTTAGACCCATTTTCCACTCAATTTGACCCCACAAATAAGAATATGAAGTCGAATTTCCGAAATCATGCACGGATTTTGAGATATATGGAAATTACAATTATAGGTGTTTCCGAAACACATTTTCGGGCATTTTTGGGGTCGTTTCATATCTCCCCCTTTGGAACATTCGTCCCCGAATGTTAAAGAAACGTACATGAGAGACACAAACATGGAAATTTCAGCCCACATAAGGATGCAACAATGCACTTACACCTTATTTCAAAACCTCAATATAGTGGTAAAACCACAATGAACTTGTCAACTTAAACATGAATGTATGCAATGACATGGGGGCTGAACTTAAGACCTGAGATTTTATAAAGGGCTTAGATCAATACCTTAGGCTCGAGTGGTGTGGAAAAGATAAGGATATCGCCTTTGCATGTCCGCTTCGGCCTCCCAAGTAGCACTTTCACACTTGTTGATTTCTACCAAAGGATTTAATGGAAGCACATCTTGTTTCTCAAACCTCTTCACTTGTCTATCTAAAATCTTGGCTGGACCGGAACCTCTTCATAGGTCAAATTATCTTCCAACAACCCCACACATCAAGAGACACAATGGCTTCGGATCACCCATCACACTTCCTCAACATAGACAACATTGTAAAATACCGCGATGAACCAAATCCATCTCGCTAGGCAATTCCAACTCATAAGCTACCTTGCCAATTCTCCTCATCACCTTATAAGACCCACGTATTTGGGTTCAACTTGCCCTTCTTACCAAACCGAACCACACCCTTCATGGGTGTCACCTTCAAATAAACCCAATCACCAACTCGGAATTCAAGAGCCCTTCTCCTCACATCGGTATAGGACTTTTGGCGACTTTGGGCCACCTTCAACCTTTCTCTAATCATCCTAACCTTCTCAAGAGCCTCCATAAATAGGTCTGGTCCTAACAAGGCCACCTCACCAACCTCAAACCACCCAACCGGTGATCTACAACGCCTCCCATAGAGAGCCTCAAAAGGAGCCATACCGATGCTAGAATGATAGCTATTGTTATAGGCAAACTCAATCAATGGAAGATGATCATCCAACTAACCCTTAAGCTCCAATAACACAAGCCCTAAGCATATCCTCAAGTGTTTGGATAGTCCTTTCGGCTTGTCCATCCGTTTGCGGGTGAAAGGCCGTAGTAAGCTTAACTCTCGTACCTAGACCCCTTTGAAAAGACTTCCAAAAGTGTGCAGTAAATTGAGTACCACGGTCCGATATGATGGATAGAGGAATCCCATGCAACCTTACCAAGTCATGAATATATAACCTTGCATAATCTTCCGCCCCATATGTTGTCTTTACCGGTAGAAAATGAGCCGATTTTGTCATCCTTTCAACCACCACCCAAATAGAATCAAAACCTTTTCTAGTCTTGGGTAACCAACTGACCAAAACTCCATATTTAATTCTTCCCACTTCCATGTAGGCTCTCTATGTCTTGGTGTGTAGGGACCACCCGGACCTTTGAGTCTCGGCCTTGACTTTGTTCGACTAATTATGCAACCGGAGACGAATTTATTTTATTTATTTTTTTCTGGCAATGTCCTTCTTCAGGCCTCCCCACCAATACACATCCCTCAAAATCTCTATACTTTTGAGGGAACCGAGGGTGGATGGAGTAGAGTAAGAATTATGAGCTCCTCAAGAATTTTTCTCCCTCAAACCATCAACACAAGGCACACACAACCTACCTTGGTACCTAGCACCATCTCCCCCTTGGAGAAAACTTCCACCTTGCCCTCTTTCACCAAGGCCTTCAATTCAAACAAGGAAGAATCAGGAATCTTGTTTGCTATCAACCTCATCAACCAAGGAAGACCTAGCACCATCAACAACGACCACGACCACCATTACCAACCTCTTCACAACCTAAACCCCAACCTAGCCAACCGATGTACCTCCCTAGCCATTTCCGTATCACCAATATCAACATGAGCTAGGCTACCCATAGACACCCTACTCAAAGCATCCGCCACCACATTAGCTTTACCGGGATGATAATGCACACTCATATCATAATCTTTAAGAAATTCTAGCCACCTTCTTTGTCTCAAGTTGAGTTCTTTTTGGGTGAAGACATATTGGAGGCTCTTATGATCGGTGAACACATCGACACGTACCCCATACAAATAATGACGCCAAATCTTTAAAGCAAACACCACCGCGGCTAATTCAAGATCATGCGTAGGATAGTTCTTTTCATGCACTTTGAGTTGTCTAGAAGCATAGGCTATAACCTTACCATTTTGCATTAGGACACAACCCAAGCCAACTCTAGAAGCATCACAATACACAACAAATCCCTCAAGCCCATCCGGTAGTGACAATATAGGAGCGGACACAAGTTTATCTTTCAAGGTTTGAAAACTCCTTTCGCACTCGTCGGTCCACTCAAACTTAGCCTTCTTTTGTGTCCACTTAGTCATGGGAGAAGCAATAGAAGAAAACCCATTCACAAATCTCCGGTAGTAACCCGCTAAGCCCAAGAAGCTCCTAATATCCGACGGGGTCAATGGCCTAGGCCAATTTCTAATCACATCGGTCTTCTTAGGGTCTACCTTAATACCATCCCCCGACACCACATGACCTAGGAAGGCAACCTCCCTCAACAAAAATTCACACTTTTCATATTTGGCATACAACTTCTCCTCTCTTAATCTTTGCAACACAACCCTCAAGTGACCCATATGTTCTTCCTCACTATGCGAATAGATTAAAATATCATCAATGAAGACCACAACAAAGGAATCAAGGTAGGGTTTAAAGACCCTATTGCTTAGGTCCGATGAGGTAGCCGGTGCATTGGTCAACCCAAAGGAATCGACACCAATTCATAAATGTCCTTACCTAGTCGAGGCTGTTTGGGAATGTCACCTCCCTCACTTCATTGAGGATACCGGACCGTAAGATCAACTCTTAGAGAAGGGCTAGCCCCTTGCAATTGGCGAACAGTCATC
>JAGDQO010002554.1:0-30042 GCA_018342035.1 Solanum appendiculatum | reverse complement strand
CACATTAAAGATTCATAGGGTTGAAAGGTTTTCTCAACTAAACTTGAATCAAAGATTAAGGAGACATTCTAATGAATTCTAATTTGAATTGGCCATTTGATGTGCCTTCCATGAATAAAGGGACAAGAGGCAATTACCCATGCTCCCTAATGATAAGAGAAGTGGAGATTACTCATGTCTATTAATGATAAGATAAGCTATGAATTATGAATATTCTGTGGGATTTATGCTTAGCACCAAGTGGACAAGTGGCGATTACCCATGTCCCATAAACTATGTGCCACCATAGGTTGTCTTGATAGACATTAGCTAGTGGATCCACTAAAGCTAGAAGTTACGATTCTTACCTTAGCAAGTAAGGGCAACTCTTTTCGGTGTGGGGTAGACACCGGATTCCATGTTATGGCTCATATGGTCTATGTCGGTTAAGCCTAATTTCCCACATAATGAGCTAAGATTACTTTCTAAAGGCTTATTAAGCACATGTTGATTTAAGGTGATTTCCTTGAATTGACCATGGCTTCTACCTCATGTTTTCTATCATGTCATCATATGATTTAACTTGGTCATTGTCTCTTATATAAAGCCCTTTTTGCATGATTTTGTAACCTCTATGCATAGTTATCATACTTGGTACATTCTTGTACTAACGCATACTCTTGCCTATATTTTCTTATAAATGTAGGATCCGCTTATCTCCATCCACCTGTGGCTAGTCGTTGCCTTTGAGAGTTGAAGATTTGGTGAGTCCTCATATGATCGAGGAAAATGCCACATTTATCTTTCATGTCATTTTACTTTTAAAACTTGTATGGGTTACGTCCCACTTTCATTCTATTCATGTATTAGATGACTTTGAGACTACGTTTAGACTTCCGCTATTTTTGTCAACTCTTTTAATAAAAATTGTCTTTTGAACTCTAGCTATTATTATCGTATATGATGTATGCTAAGTGGCTTGTATAGGACCTTTCGGAGTCTTGTACGCCATGTCACGTCTAGGGGGTACTTTAGGTCATGGCAAACTTGGTATTCAAATCACAAGGTTTTAGAAAGGTCCTAGGATGTCTCATAAGTCACTTCTAGT
Organism: Solanum appendiculatum; assembly: GCA_018342035.1. Taxonomy (NCBI): domain Eukaryota; kingdom Viridiplantae; phylum Streptophyta; class Magnoliopsida; order Solanales; family Solanaceae; genus Solanum; species Solanum appendiculatum. The sequence continues at coordinate 28,955 of JAGDQO010002554.1, read as the reverse complement.
AGAGTCTTGTTCATGGGTGTGAAGTGCGCCACACTTATGAATGAGAGGCTAGAAGATGTTTAGGAAACTCCACTTCTTTCATCACTCTAAAGTTGTGCGATAGAGTTTAACTCTATATGTCTCTCTCTCCTAATCCCTATCCGATGCTTTTAAGGATATGGCCACTCGAAGGGCATATGCTAGGACGATTGCGAGAGAGAATGTGGAACAAGAAGCTCCTCAAGTTCCAGCCAACCCTTTGGCCGAGCAAGTAACTAATACAGAGTTTAAGGTTGTTTTTCAAGTGTTGGCCCAAGCCATGATGGCTCAAGCAAATAGGGAGGTTGTGGTCCCTGTGAACCCAAATGTGGGCATAGCGGCATCTTGAGTGAGGGACTTTACTAGGATGAACCCTCCGAAGTTTCATGGTTCTAAGGTTGAGGAAGAACCTCAAGAGTTCATTGATGAGGTATATAAGGTGTTGATGATCATGGGTCTAACCCAGGTGGAAAAGGTGGAGTTGGCCGCTTATCAATTTAAGGGTGTGGTTCGAACAATAGAAGAGTGAGAAGGTAATTGATGCGGGTCCTCTTGAGTGGAGAAGTTTAAGGTTGCTTTCCCTGATAGGTTCTTTCCCCTTGAGATGAGGGAGGCAAGGGTGCTTGAGTTCATTAACCTTCATCAAGGAAACATGAGTATGAAGGAGTATGCTTTGAAGTTCATGCAATTGTCTAGGTATGCTCCTACTATGGATGCCTATCATAGGGCAAGAATGAGTAAGTTTGTGTCGAGAATGTCTGAAATGGTGGTCAAGGAATGTCGTACCACTATGCTTATCCATGATACGGACATTTCTCGTCTAATGGTTCATGCTCAACAAATTAAAGAGGGGAAACTTAAGGGAAAGTCTAGGGAGGCAAAGAGGGCTAAGACCGGTGATGGTGACATTTCACGCTCAAGGTTTGATGGGTATGGTCATTCTAAGCTTCGACAAAGGTTCTCTGGTCAAGGTTCCTCCAATGCTCATCCTAAGTTCAACAAGGAAAGGGTGTCTAACCCTAAGCCTCAAGGAGGAAATAGTGGTGTACCTCTATTGTCTACTTGTGCTAAGTGTGGAAAGAATATGAGGGTAAATGCCTAGCCAATTCCAATGCATGCTTTGGTTGTGGCAAGATGGATCATAAGATTAGGGACTGTCCCTCCATTGCTAACAAAGGAGGAGATGACCGTCGATGGGATCAACCTTATCCTCCATCAGGTTCTAGTGGAAATAAGAAGCAAAACAGATTATATGCACTCCAAACTCGTCATGAGCTAGAGGGTTTGCCCGATGTGGTTACCAGTATGTTGAAAGTCTTTAATCTCGATGTTTATGCTTTGTTTGATCCCGGTTCTACCTTGTCTTTTGTGACTCCATATGTGGCTATGAGGTTTGATGTTCTTCCGGATGTGTTGTTAGATCATTTTTCTGTCTCTACTCTTATTGGTGAATCTATTGTGGCTAAGAGAGTCTAAAGAGATTGTCCCATCTCCTTATCCCATAGAGCGACTCATGTTGATCTTGTAGAGCTTGATATGTTATATTTTGATGTTATTCTTGGGCTGGATTGGTTGCATTCATGTTACGCTTCTATTGATTGTAGAAACCGAGTGGTCAAGTTTCAGTTCCCAAATGAACCTATCCTAGAGTTGAAAGGGGGAAATTCTAAGCTTAAGAGTCGATTTATTTCTTGTCTTAAAGCTATGAGGATGATTTCTAAGGGTTGCATTGACCATCTTGTTTGGGTTAGGGATATGGATTCCGAAACCCTTATCTTTGAGTCAGTCCCCATTGTAAATAAGTTTCCAAAAGTATTTCCCGATGATCTATTTGTTGTCCTCCCCCCCAAAGGGAAATAGACTTTGGTATTGACCTTCTCCCAGATATGCAACCTATTTCTATTCCTCCTTACCTAATGGCTCCGGCAGAACTTAAGGAATTGAAGGAGCAATTGAAAGATTTGTTGGATAAGAGCTTCATCCGACCGAGTATCTCTCCATGAGGTGCTCCAGTTTTGTTAGTTCGGAAGAAAGATGGTTCACTCCGAATGTGTATTTACTACCACCAATTGAATAAGGTTACTATTAAGAACAAGTATCCTCTTCCAAGAATAGATGATTTGTTTGATCAACTTTAAAGGGTGAGTTACTTCTCCAATTTAACCTTCGGTTAGGCTATCACCACCTAAGGGTGAAGGAAGATGACATTCTGAAGACAGCTTTTCGGAATAGATATGACCATTATGAATTATTAGTAATGTCGTTTGGCTTAACAAATGCTCCGGCTGCATTTCTGGATTTGATGAATATAGTGTTTAGACAATACCTAGAAATGTTTGTGATTGTGTTCATTGATGATATTTTGATTTACTCAAGGAGTGAGGATGAGCATACCGATCATTTGAGAATTGTGTTGCAAGTCCTCAAGGATCAACAACTCTTTGCAAAGTTTAGTAAATGTGAGTTTTGGTTGAGATCCGTGGTTTTTCTCGGTCACATTATTTCTGGTAAAGGTATTGAGATAGATCCTAAGAAGACGGATGTGGTTAAGATTTGGCTTAGACCTTTATCCCCTTCAGATATTCAAAGTTTCTGGGTTTGGCTGGTTACAATAGAATGTTCGTTTTTCTTCGATTGCCTCTCCATTGATAGCTTTGACCCAAAAGAAGGTTAAGTTTTGTATGGTCTGAAGCTTGTGAGAAGAGTTTCCAAAAATTGAAAGATAGGCTTACCTCCGCTCCGATGCTAACTCTACCGGAAGGATCCGATGGATTTGTAGTTTATTGTGATGCCTCAAGAATTAGGTTGGGATGTGTCCTTATGCAAAATGGGATGGTAATTGCTTATGCTTCAATACAACTTAAGATTCATGAAAAGAACTATCCTACCCATGACTTAGAACTAGCGGTAGTTGTATTTGCTCTAAAGACTTGGAGGCATTACTTGTATGGAGTTCATGTTGATGTCTTCACTAACCACAAGAGTTTGCAATATGTGTTCAAGCAAAAGGATATGAATCTTCGCCAAAGTAGGTAGATTGAGTTGCTAAAGGACAATGACATGAGTGTCCTCTATCACCCCGACAAGGAGAACGTGGTGGCGGATGCCCTTAGTAGGTTATCCATGGGTAGTATTGCTCATGTTGAGGATGATAAGAAAGAATTGGCTCGAGATGTTCATAGATTGGCTTGATTGTCTGTTCAGTTTATTGATTCCAATGAAGAAGGGGTTGTTGTTCATAATGGTTCAGAATCGTCTTTTATATCAGATGTGAAATCAAAGCAAGGTCTTCACCCAATATTGATGGAATTGAAGGAAGCAGTGCTTAAAAAGTCTTTTGAGGCTTTCTCCTAAGGGGGAGTTGGTGTACTCTGATATCAAGGTCGTTTGTGTGTTCTGAATGTTGATAACTTGAGGGAGCAGATTTTATCAGAAGCCCATGGTTCTCGATATTACATTCACCCGAGAGCCACCAAGATGTACCGTGACATGCGGGAAGTCTATTGGTGGAATGGGATGAAGAATGATATTGCGGAATTTGTGGCTAAGTGTCCAAATTGTCAACAAGTAAAAGTTGAACATCAAAAGCCGGGAGGTTTGTCCCAAGATATTAGTATTCCTACTTGGAAGTGGGAAAACGTGAATATGGACTTCATTGTTGGCTTACCACGCACCCGGTGACAACATGACTCGATTTGGGTTATTGTGGATCGTATGACGAAATCGGCTCATTTTATTCCCATCAAGGTTTCTTATTCAGTGGAAGACTATGCTACATTGTACCTAAGAGAAATGGTTAGGCTGCATGGAGTACCCCTATCCATTATATCTGATCGTGGTACCTAATCCACTTCTCTGTTTTGGAAATCTTTTCAACAGGGCTTTGGTACTCATGTTAAGCTTAGTAGAGCTTTTCATCCTCAAACCAATGGACAAGCGGAGCGTACTATCCAAACTTTGGAGGATATGTTGAGAGCTTGTGTGATAGATTTCAAGGGTAATTGGGATGATCATTTGCCTTTGATTGAATTTGCTTATAATAATAGCTACCATTCGAGTATTGGTATGGCTTCATTTGAGGCTCTTTATGGCAGGAGGTGTAGATCTCCTATAGGTTGGTTTGAAGTTTGGCGAATTTGCTTTGATAGGTCCCAAATTGGTACATGAGGCCATGGAGAAAGTTTGACTTATTAGAGAGAGGATGAAAATGGCTCAAAGTCGACAAAAGTCCTATGCCGATGTTAGAAGGAGAGACATAGAATTTGGTGTTGACGACTGGGTCAACTTGAAAATCTCACCCATGAAGTGGGTAATGAGGTTTGGGAAGAAAGGGAAGCTTAGTCCCCTTTATGTGGGCCCATATCAGATTTTGAGGCGTATTGGTAAGGTTTCTTACGAACTTGACTTGCCTAATGATTTAGCGTCGATTCATCTGATTTTCCATGTCTCCTTATTAAAGAAATGTGTTGGTGACCCGGCATCTATAGTGCCATTAGAGAGTCTTGGCGTAAAGGAGAGTCTTTCTTATGAAGAGGTTCTGGTTGAGATTTTAGACCGGCAAGTTTGGAAATTGAGAAATAAAGAAGTTGCTTTCGTAAAAGTCCTTTGGAGGAATCAATTAGTGGAAGGTGTTACTTAGGACGTCGAGGCCGATATGATGTCCCATTATCCTCATCTTTTTCCCTCTGTCCCTCCTCTAGCTTGAGGTATTTAGTTCCTCATGGTTCACTCTTTGGTCTCATGTGTCTTAGATATTTCCATGATTCCTTATTTATGCATGTTCATGAAAAAGCTTACTTTTTGAGAAAAAAGTTAAGTTGATTGATTTCTTCATGTTATGTGCATTGAGCATAAGTTGACTATAGACTTGATGAAATGATGTTTTGAACATGCTTTAGCTTGGAGTTGATGTTTCCTCCTCGAATATGTGCATTCATGTGAGTGCATTCATGTTGGGCTATTAGATTTAGTTCTATCCTTCTTATGATGGCTTGATTCTCATTCGAGGACGAATGTTCCCAAGGGGGAGATATTGTAACACCTCATATTCGAAAAGAACGAAAACTTATGTTTTCTTCATGTCTGGTGCCAGTACTGACGGAGGCCACCTACGCACCGAAGGTTGACTTACGGGCCATAGGTGGGAACCATAGATAGCAGGGTAAATATATTGAAAATACCAAGTTTCAGGATCCCATTGACGGTTCGCCAGGACGGCCCGTCATTTCATGAACAAGTCGTAAGTAGGTCTCTAGGTCACTCTCAGACTTAGTGAAATTTTGAGGGTCAAAGTAGGGATCTACGGCTAGTATGTACGGTTCGTAAGTGGGCCAACATACCGTACATAGATACTGCCGTTGAAGACCAAAATTTCTAATTTTTGAATCCCGTCGATGGTTTGATAGGACGGTCCGTAGTTGGACCTATAGACCACAGGTCTGAACCGTAGGTCGAGATCCGAGAATTATTTTTCAGGGATTTTTGGTCTTTTTTCTAATTGATCAATTCCAAATCTAAGTCGATTAAGCCCTAATCCTAGACCCTATATAAGATTTCTAAGCCTAAATTCTACCCTCTCTAATCACTTTTCAAAGTTCCCCCAAATCCCTCCAAATTTCTCCAATTATTTCTCTCTTTAAAAGATTGAAGCGGCTAGATTACTTTGAAGAACTCCTAACAGCGAATCATCAAAATTAAGAAATCTATCATCTCTAAGGAGGACTGAACTTAAGAATATTATTCTCAACCAAAAGTAAAAGCCCAAAGCTCGTACTATGGTTGAACCTTTCAGCATGAATCAAATCATGAATAGGTTTGAAAGAAATGCCGAACCTACTATTTCTGATCTTCATCATGAAGTCAAAACTCTTAAAGAGGAAATCAAAGACATTAAAATCTGACTTGGGAAAGTCGAAACTGATGTCATTACTGATAAAATCCTCAAAGAGACTGCCAAACAGAAGACGCGGCATCACTGATTAGCTGCATTATCTGAGTTTCAGTATAATCTTCAAGATTATCCATAGCTCTTTTGAGCTTTGCTTTGAGTTCTTCTTTTGAAGCCTTTTGCTTAGCAGGATTGACTGCTGCTAGGTTGATAGTGGGCTTAATTCCGGTTGGCTTAGGAGTCCACCCTTTAATCATTACTTCTTTAGCTAAGAAGCGTATTTTGTCTATTTCTACCTTGGTGAAATTCCAAGAAATAATATAAGAAATTCTTTTTTGAATAAAGAATGTCATGGATTCCTTGACACTTAATGTCAAAACAAAAAATCTAAATAGCAAAGCCAATACTCGAGAGATAGCGATTGTTCTATAAGATATTTTTTCCTGGCTTCTTCATTATTAATATGTTCAATAATGTCAAAGAGAGCTTCTTTAGAGTCATTGCTAAGGACTCTGACTTGAGGAATTTCATCACAAACACAGAAAGCCTCTGTGCAGTTACAGTTTTTTCCCGATTGGCTAGAATCCGAATCATAATCGACGTTGATATTCTCTTCGTCGCTATATTCATCAGAATTATTTGAAGAATCGGACAAAGGTTCTTCAAGAATAGAAAAAAGCTTTTCTTTGGTTGCTTCGTCTATTTCTAGACTGTTGATCTTCTTCTGTTTACCAGATCTGCATTCACTAGCTCTATGGCCAGATTTTCCACATGTCCAACATACATCCTCTTTGGATTTCCTAAAACCGAACTTACATAATTTGATATACTCTGGGTGAGTAGATATATCTGTAGTACTTTGGAACTCAGTGAACCTGATGTGAAATTGTTGTGGTAGTATCTGCAGATTTCCTCCAAAAATGTTCCACCATTCGTAGAACCATTTAGGAATAATTGACTTAATTATTTTTGGACAGTATTTAACAAACCAAGTGTGTCTTGGCCTAAGATACATAAAATTGAACCAAGCTGCTTTGTAGTCATGCCAATTATAAGTTTGTGGCTTGTGCGGCATGGACAAAGATACTGGAGCGTGTAAATGATCAGTATACCATTCAAATGGTGATAAAATCCTCTTGATAGTGAATCGAGAATATCTTATAAAGTCAGGATTTTGTTCATCCCTGTTATGTTCAATCTCAATGGATTTTGTGTCTACCAAAATAGCTTCGTAAAACTTTCTGGTCTTGTAAGAACAATCTGTATCAACAAAGTTGCCATTTGTGTAGCAAGGTTTATTATCAAGAAATCCCTGGTAGTCCTACAGCCAGTGAAATGGAACCTCCTCCAAATCAAAAGGATTTTATACCTGATCATTTAAAAATGCTCAAATCTGAAAAGAATTTTATTCCTGATCCTCAGATTTTGCAAAAATCTTGGACTCATCCTGATAACCAAATCAACAGAGATTGGTATAAGAATATTTACACTCTCAAGGAAAGAGAGAATTTTGCAAACTCTTGGATGATAGATATGAAAAGAATTGGTTGCGAAATAGACTTCTTTAAGTGGTTTGAGATGACAGGAAAAATTGAAAATCAGAAGGATTCTCTTAAAGTCATCATCAACAAATGGTATACCACTTCAAATAAAGTTATTGAAGATATCACTCCCCCTCTTGAAGGAATAAATATCCCTATTCAAGGAACTATTATAAAAGCTTCCCCTTTTAAAATCCTCTCCTCAGAAAAACCTTCTGTCATTGCTACTAATCTTGATATCAACAAGATTATAGAACAGAATAATTACACTAATCAAATTCTTCATGTCGTTTCTAGACAAATTGAAGATTCCAAAGAAAGAGCCTCTTTTTCAGGAAGGCCTGTCCCTCTATCTTCTACCAACAGCAGTCAGAAAATAGACCCAAACCCTATATTCAAAATCAATGAATTTTCCAGAGAAAATTATCCTAAGCTCAAAAATACCTTTGATATTTCTGACAATATTTTGGATAAAATTAATGAGAAACTAGCCAATTTCTCTATATCTGATAAAAGAGCTGCTTTAGAACTTCTACCAGTACCAGTGGTAAAATACTTTCCACTATCAAGGAAAATATTGTCCAAAAACTCTCCAATGATAGATTTCATAACCGAAAAAACTATCATAAAAGACCTTCTTTCCCTGATGTCCAGTATGAAGAAAATGCTTTCCTTTCTACCTCCTCTCATGAAGGAAATAGCATAACCGAATGGAATATTGATGGTTTAGCAGAACATCAGATTTACAACAAACTCCATGAAATGGGTATAGCTATTACAACTAGTTTTAACAAAAGGAAAATGTAATTCTTTTCCCAGAATGGAAGTAGTAATACCATTTAGGTTTGTGACAAAAGGTTTTATCTGAGTGATAAAAGGTATTCCAAGAATGATATCTTCATTAATATCTTCAGTAATAATGAAATCATTTGTTAAACAAACATTATTGTTACAAATATGAGCTTTAGAAAGCTTATAATTAATTTTGAGTAACTCACCAGTAGCAGAATATAATTTGGAAGTACTTTTTTCTAAGTACTTAGTAGGAACAATACCTTTAACAATGCAATTTCTATCTGCACCACTGTCAAGTAAAGCAATTTTATTAATAACAAAATTTTTATTGACAACAATCTTAATAGGAATATGATGACTCTGAGGTCTAACAGAAGTAATAACATCGATACCTGGACAAGAGGTAGTTCTCCTTTCTGATTTTTCTTGAAGGAGGTATTAGAGAAACAAAACCGAAGTCTTGACAAAAATTCCTAATTCTCTTCTTCTCGAAGATTTTTCCTTTTTAAGTTGATGCTTCAACTTAATGTCCGTACAAAGTTCTAATCCAACAGTGTTTATAACACTAATAAGATCTCCATAAGTCATTTGATCATAAGGAATTTTTCCATCATTCCTATCTTGGATTTTGGTTCTAACTTTGTCAGCAAAGAGTGGTGGAAGTCCACTTACAAATCTTTCCTTCCAAAAGTCTAGATGACAATCTGGTCTGATCATTACCTTTTGCATAAAATTATATTTATACCAGGTAAAATCATCTAAAGAAGGACAATTGATATTGTTGAGGATTTGCAGTATACGTACCTAGCATGAGTGACTAAGTACTTATACTGTCTGGGGCATGACAAAATTTATATTAATTTATAAACTGATTATTTAAAGTTTTGATTAAACTCTTTTAATATTTTAATATGTTAATTGATATTATGTTCCTTGACACTTAATGTCAAAACAAAAAATCTAAATAGCAAAGCCAATACTCGAGAGATAGCGATTATCTACAGAGTATATTATCGGCTTATGTCTACTACTCTTGCACCAAAGGCTCAAATTGAGAGCCAAAAGGGTGTAACCATGCTCCGCCGATCCGTTATTGGTATCAAAGTCATGTTGGCAGTATACGTACCTAGCATGAGTGGCTAAGTACTTATACTGTCTGGGGCATGACAAAATTTATATTAATTTATAAACTGATTATTTAAAGTTTTGATTAAACTCTTTTAATATTTTAATATGTTAATTGATATTATGTTCTTAATCTTGTTTCTATAACTGGTGTGAGGTGTTCATTCTTCTCTAAGTGTGTGAGGTAACCGAATAATACCCGGTTCATACGTTGGCTAGCCGAATTGAATAGGTCGTCAAGCTAGGAGAGCGTTTAGACCTTGTATGGTGATCCCGTAGCCAAGATAACTCTAGAGAAAGAACAGATGTAAAACCAAAAGAACCTTCCTTAGAAACTAAGATATAGATCTTTAATATCTCTTTGCATATTATCATATTATTATTGTTTGATCATTCTTGAATTATCTGTTTATATTTAATATGATTTTGTCTATAAGTCCTTAAGACAGTATCGTTTAAAAATGGAAACCAACCAGCATATTTTAAACAGTGTTAACCTATCTTCTCAAGCAACTAAGATTGCTAAACTTGAAAATGATCTTCAAAACTGGAATATACCAGAAGAACCTTTTAAAGCTATTTATCATTTAGGTAAATTTAATTTATTTGTTAATCACAATATTAAAACTTGTGAATCAACTATTGCTATTAATAATTCTCTTGAAATTATTCGCTTGTTAAATGCTAACGATATTAATCGTTATAAAAATAAATTCAATTATTTGCATATTGGTTTAGTGCAAGTTGCAAACCCTATATTCAAAATCAATGAATTTTCCAGAGAAAATTATCCTAAGCTCAAAAATACCTTTGATATTTCTGACAATATTTTGGATAAAATTAATGAGAAACTAGCCAATTTCTCTATATCTGATAAAAGAGCTGCTTTTAGAACTTCTACCAGTACCAGTGGTAAAATACTTTCCACTATCAAGGAAAATATTGTCCAAAAACTCTCCAATGATAGATTTCATAACCGAAAAAACTATCATAAAAGACCTTCTTTCCCTGATGTCCAGTATGAAGAAAATGCTTTCCTTTCTACCTCTTCTCATGAAGGAAATAGCATAACCGAATGGAATATTGATGGTTTAGCAGAACATCAGATTTACAACAAACTCCATGAAATGGGTATAGCTATTACAGCTTATAAAATAAGAAACTCTTCTGACAGAGAAGCTTCTTCTATGATTGTTGCAGGATTCACTGGAATGTTAAAACATTGGTGGGATAATTATGTTTCTGAAGAAACTAAAGGAATTATCTACAATACTCAAGCTACTGAAATTGTTATTAAAATGGAAGGAACTGATGAAGTTCCTATAGAAGTTATGAAAGAAGATGCTTGTGCTACACTTCTATATCATATAGCAAAGCATGTTATTGGAGAACCTAAGTTGTTTCAAGACAGAAGTCTTCAAATCCTCAACAATATCAATTGTCCTTCTTTAGATGATTTTACCTGGTATAAATATAATTTTATGCAAAAGGTAATGATCAGACCAGATTGTCATCTAGACTTTTGGAAGGAAAGATTTGTAAGTGGACTTCCACCACTCTTTGCTGACAAAGTTAGAACCAAAATCCAAGATAGGAATGATGGAAAAATTCCTTATGATCAAATGACTTATGGAGATCTTATTAGTGTTATAAACACTGTTGGATTAGAACTTTGTACGGACATTAAGTTGAAGCATCAACTTAAAAAGGAAAAATCTTCGACAAGAAGAGAATTAGGAAGTTTTTGTCAAGACTTCGGTTTTGTTTCTCTAATACCTCCTTCAAGAAAAATCAGAAAGGAGAACAGGGAAAATAAGAAAACTCATCGTAGTAAGTCTAGAAGGACTACTGAAAAAGATTACAAAAAATCTTCCAAAAAGAGGAGAAAGCATAAAGGTTTTAGGAAATCCAAAGAGGATGTATGTTGGACATGTGGAAAATCTGGCCATAGAGCTAGTGAATGCAGATCTGGTAAACAGAAGAAGATCAACAGTCTAGAAATAGACGAAGCAACCAAAGAAAAGCTTTTTTCTATTCTTGAAGAACCTTTGTCCGATTCTTCAAATAATTCTGATGAATATAGCGACGAAGAAAATATCAACGTCGATTATGATTCAGATTCTAGCCAATCGGGAAAAAACTGTAACTGCACAGAGGCTTTCTGTGTTTGTGATGAAATTCCTCAAGTCAGAGTCCTTAGCAATGACTCTAAAGAAGCTCTCTTTGACATTATTGAACATATTAATAATGAAGAAGCCAGGAAAAAATATCTTATAGAACTTAAGAATATTATTCTCAACCAAAAGGAAAAGCCCAAAGCTCGTACTATGGTTGAACCTTTCAGCATGAAGCAAATCATGAATAGGTTTGAAAGAAATGCCGAACCTACTATTTCTGATCTTCATCATGAAGTCAAAACTCTTAAAGAGGAAATCAAAGACATTAAAATCAGACTTGGGAAAGTCGAAACTGATGTCATTGCTGATAAAATCCTCAAAGAGATTGCCAAACAGAATCTTGATGAAGAAACTGAAGATATCCCTGAAAAGGATAATTTAGATTATCCTCCTTTCAATATTGATCTTTCTGCCACACCTACTCCTAATATCGCGACTACCTCTTGTCCAGGTATCGATGTTATTACTTCTGTTAGACCTCAGAGTCATCATATTCCTATTAAGATTGTTGTCAATAAAAATTTCGTTATTAATAAAATTGCTTTACTTGACAGTGGTGCAGATAGAAATTGCATTGTTAAAGGTATTGTTCTACTAAGTACTTAGAAAAAAGTACTTCCAAATTATATTCTGCTACTGGTGAGTTACTCAAAATTAATTATAAGCTTTCTAAACCTCATATTTGTAACAATAATGTTTGTTTAACAAATGATTTCATTATTACTGAAGATATTAATGAAGATATCATTCTTGGAATACCTTTTATCACTCAGATAAAACCTTTTGTCACAAACCTAAATGGTATTACTACTTCCATTCTGGGAAAAGAATTACATTTTCCTTTTGATTTGGAGGAGGTTCCATTTCACTGGCTGTAGGACTACCAGGGATTTCTTGATAATAAACCTTAGGTACATTTCCCTGTAAAAATTCTCTTGTTAGAAAATCAGGTAAAGAGTTATTTTCTCCTTTTATAAAATCAATTTGAAAATCAAAGCTAGATAGTAGAGCTTGCCATCTAGCAAATTTTTGTTTTGACACTAAATTTTTTACATCCTTTTGTAAAATTTCTTTAGCTGATTTACAATCAACTCTTAATAAAAATTCTTTGTTTATTAAGTCATCTTGAAATTTTGTGATACATAGCACTATAGACAAGATTTCTTTTTTAACAGTAGAATAATTCTTTTGAGCAGAATTCCAGATTCCTGAAGTAAAACGAACTAATTGTTCGGGAGTTTCTAAAGAACTTCTTTGTTTCAGAATACCTCCATATCCTAAGTCAGAAGCATCAGTTTCTACAATCATAAAATCATTAGGATTAGGGATTCCTAAACAAGGGAGACTCTGAACTAGTTTTTTAATAACAATTACAGCCTGAGTTTGGTCAGGTCCCCAAGTAACAGGGTTTTTCTTGAGCCTTTTATATAAAGGTTCACAAGTTTGTCTGATCTTAGGAATAAAATCAGCAACGTAATTCAAACTTCCTAAAAACCTTTGTAATTGGGTTTTATCAATAATTTCATCAGGAAATTTAGAAGAGAACTCAATGGCTCTACATATAGGTTTGTAGCTACCTTGATAAAGGTCATGACCAAGAAACCTTATGGAGGTCTGGAAGAGCTTAATCTTTTTGGCACTAACTACTAAACCATTGTTCTTGACAATCTTAAAGAAAGTATTAAGATGCTTAAAGTGTGAATCAATATCATCAGAAAAGATAAGCACATCATCAATATAAACAATAGACATGTAATTATAATCATTAAAAATGTTATTCATGATATTTTGAAATTCAGAAGGAGCATTCTTGAGTCCAAAAGGCATGACATTCCATTCATATTGTCCAAATGGGACATTGAAAGCAGTCTTATACTTATCTTTGTTAGCAATTTGAATTTGCCAAAAACCAGACTTCATATCAAACTTACTGTAAATATTAGCCTTATAAGTTCGTTTTAACAAATCTCTTTTGTTAGGTATTGGGTACCTAATCCATTTTAAAACAGCATTCAAAGGTTTATAATTTATAACAAGTCTAGGTGCTCCTCTTTCTTTTTCAGCACTATTGTTGACATAGAAAGCAGAGCAACTCCAAGGAGATTTAGAAACATTAATAATTTTATTTTTTAGCAAATTATCAATTTCCTTTTTACAATAATCAAGTAATTCATGATTCATTTGAATAGGTCTAGCCTTAGTTGTAATAATTTGGTAGGATTGGGAGGTGGAGCGGGCAATTTTGGATAGTCCGCAAGCATAGTAAATCTATTATCAAATACCGGTCTTTGTGGGGTTTTTGCCGGTGTTAAAGGAGGTAAGACGAATGGTTTCGCCATAGGTTTCGCCATAGGTTTTCATGATTGGCCTCTATGAGCATGGTTACACCCTTTTGGCTCTCAAGATTTGTAAGTGGACTTCCACCACTTTTTGCTGACAAAGTTAGAACCAAAATCCAAGATAGGAATGATGGAAAAATTCCTTATGATCAAATGACTTATGGAGATCTTATTAGTGTTATAAACACTGTTGGATTAGAACTTTGTACGGACATTAAGTTGAAGCATCAACTTAAAAAGGAAAAATCTTCGAGAAGAAGAGAATTAGGAAGTTTTTGTCAAGACTTCGGTTTTGTTTCTCTAATACCTCCTTCAAGAAAAATCAGAAAGGAGAACAGGGAAAATAAGAAAACTCATCGTAGTAAGTCTAGAAGGACTACTGAAAAAGATTACAAAAAATCTTCCAAAAAGAGGAGAAAGCATAAAGGTTTTAGGAAATCCAAAGAGGATGTATGTTGGACATGTGGAAAATCTGGCCATAGAGCTAGTGAATGCAGATCTGGTAAACAGAAGAAGATCAACAGTCTAGAAATAGACGAAGCAACCAAAGAAAAGCTTTTTTCTATTCTTGAAGAACCTTTGTCCGATTCTTCAAATAATTCTGATGAATATAGCGACGAAGAGAATATCAACGTCGATTATGATTCGGATTCTAGCCAATCGGGAAAAAACTGTAACTGCACAGAGGCTTTCTGTGTTTGTGATGAAATTCCTCAAGTCAGAGTCCTTAGCAATGACTCTAAAGAAGCTCTCTTTGACATTATTGAACATATTAATAATGAAGAAGCCAGGAAAAAATATCTTATAGAACTTAAGAATATTATTCTCAACCAAAAGGAAAAGCCCAAAGCTCGTACTATGGTTGAACCTTTCAGCATGAAGCAAATCATGAATAGGTTTGAAAGAAATGCCGAACCTACTATTTCTGATCTTCATCATGAAGTCAAAACTCTTAAAGAGGAAATCAAAGACATTAAAATCAGACTTGGGAAAGTCGAAACTGATGTCATTGCTGATAAAATCCTCAAAGAGATTGCCAAACAGAATCTTGATGAAGAAACAGAAGATATCCCTGAAAAGGATAATTTAGATTATCCTCCTTTCAATATTGATCTTTCTGCAACACCTACTCCTAATATCGCGACTACCTCTTGTCCAGGTATCGATGTTATTACTTCTGTTAGACCTCAGAGTCATCATATTCCTATTAAGATTGTTGTCAATAAAAATTTCGTTATTAATAAAATTGCTTTACTTGACAGTGGTGCAGATAGAAATTGCATTGTTAAAGGTATTGTTCCTACTAAGTACTTAGAAAAAAGTACTTCCAAATTAATATTCTACTGGTGAGTTACTCAAAATTAATTATAAGCTTTCTAAAGCTCATATTTGTAACAATAATGTTTGTTTAACAAATGATTTCAATTCTACTGAAGATATTAATGAAGATAATCATTCTTGGAATACCTTTTATCACTCAGATAAAACCTTTTGTCACAAACCTAAATGGTATTACTACTTCCATTCTGGGAAAAGAATTACATTCCTTTTGATTTGGAGGAGGTTCCATTTCACTGGCTGTAGGACTACCAGGGATTTCTTGATAATAAACCTTAGGTAACATTTCCCTGTAAAAATTCTCTTGTTAGAAAATCAGGTAAAGAGTTATTTTCTCCTTTTATAAAATCAATTTGAAAATCAAAGCTAGATAGTAGAGCTTGCCATCTAGCAAATATTTGTTTTGACACTAAATTTTTTACATCCTTTTGTAAAATTTCTTTAGCCGATTTACAATCAACTCTTAATAAAAATTCTTTGTTTATTAAGTCATCTTGAAATTTTGTGATACATAGCACTATAGACAAGATTTCTTTTTTAACAGTAGAATAATTCTTTTGAGCAGAATTCCAGATTCCTGAAGTAAAACGAACTAATTGTTCGGGAGATTCTAAAGAACTTCTTTGTTTCAGAATACCTCCATATCCTAAGTCAGAAGCATCAGTTTCTACAATCATAAAATCATTAGGATTAGGGATTCCTAAACAAGGGAGACTCTGAACTAGTTTTTTAATAACAATTACAGCCTGAGTTTGGTCAGGTCCCCAAGGAACAGGTTTTTTCTTGAGCCTTTTATATAAAGGTTCACAAGTTTGTCTGATCTTAGGAATAAAATCAGCAACGTAATTCAAACTTCCTAAAAACCTTTGTAATTGGGTTTTATCAATAATTTCATCAGGAAATTTAGAAGAGAACTCAATGGCTCTACATATAGGTTTGTAGCTACCTTGATAAAGGTCATGACCAAGAAACCTTATGGAGGTCTGGAAGAGCTTAATCTTTTTGGCACTAACTACTAAACCATTGTTCTTGACAATCTTAAAGAAAGTATTAAGATGCTTAAAGTGTGAATCAATATCATCAGAAAAGATAAGCACATCATCAATATAAACAATAGACATGTAATTATAATCATTAAAAATGTTATTCATGATATTTTGGAATTCAGAAGGAGCATTCTTGAGTCCAAAAGGCATGACATTCCATTCATATTGTCCAAATGGGACATTGAAAGCTGTCTTATATTTATCTTTGTTAGCAATTTGAATTTGCCAAAAACCAGACTTCATATCAAACTTACTGTAAATATTAGCCTTATAAGTTCGTTTTAACAAATCTCTTTTGTTAGGTATTGGGTACCTAATCCATTTTAAAACAGCATTCAAAGGTTTATAATTTATAACAAGTCTAGGTGCTCCTCTTTCTTTTTCAGCACTATTGTTGACATAGAAAGCAGAGCAACTCCAAGGAGATTTAGAAACATTAATAATTTTATTTTTTAGCAAATTATCAATTTCCTTTTTACAATAATCAAGTAATTCATGATTCATTTGAATAGGTCTAGCCTTAGTTGTAATAATTTGGTAGGATTGGGAGGTGGAGCGGGCAATTTTGGATAGTCCGCAAGCATAGTAAATCTATTATCAAATACCGGTCTTTGTGGGGTTTTTGCCGGTGTTAAAGGAGGTAAGACGAATGGTTTCGCCATAGGTTTCGCCATAGGTTTTCATGATTGGCCTCTATGAGCATGGTTACACCCTTTTGGCTCTCAAGATTTGTAAGTGGACTTCCACCACTCTTTGCTGACAAAGTTAGAACCAAAATCCAAGATAGGAATGATGGAAAAATTCCTTATGATCAAATGACTTATGGAGATCTTATTAGTGTTATAAACACTGTTGGATTAGAACTTTGTACGGACATTAAGTTGAAGCATCAACTTAAAAAGGAAAAATCTTCGAGAAGAAGAGAATTAGGAAGTTTTTGTCAAGACTTCGGTTTTGTTTCTCTAATACCTCCTTCAAGAAAAATCAGAAAGGAGAACAGGGAAAATAAGAAAACTCATCGTAGTAAGTCTAGAAGGACTACTGAAAAAGATTACAAAAAATCTTCCAAAAAGAGGAGAAAGCATAAAGGTTTTAGGAAATCCAAAGAGGATGTATGTTGGACATGTGGAAAATCTGGCCATAGAGCTAGTGAATGCAGATCTGGTAAACAGAAGAAGATCAACAGTCTAGAAATAGACGAAGCAACCAAAGAAAAGCTTTTTTCTATTCTTGAAGAACCTTTGTCCGATTCTTCAAATAATTCTGATGAATATAGCGACGAAGAGAATATCAACGTCGATTATGATTCGGATTCTAGCCAATCGGGAAAAAACTGTAACTGCACAGAGGCTTTCTGTGTTTGTGATGAAATTCCTCAAGTCAGAGTCCTTAGCAATGACTCTAAAGAAGCTCTCTTTGACATTATTGAACATATTAATAATGAAGAAGCCAGGAAAAAATATCTTATAGAACTTAAGAATATTATTCTCAACCAAAAGGAAAAGCCCAAAGCTCGTACTATGGTTGAACCTTTCAGCATGAAGCAAATCATGAATAGGTTTGAAAGAAATGCCGAACCTACTATTTCTGATCTTCATCATGAAGTCAAAACTCTTAAAGAGGAAATCAAAGACATTAAAATCAGACTTGGGAAAGTCGAAACTGATGTCATTGCTGATAAAATCCTCAAAGAGATTGCCAAACAGAATCTTGATGAAGAAACAGAAGATATCCCTGAAAAGGATAATTTAGATTATCCTCCTTTCAATATTGATCTTTCTGCACACCTACTCCTAATATCGCGACTACCTCTTGTCCAGGTATCGATGTTATTACTTCTGTTAGACCTCAGAGTCATCATATTCCTATTAAGATTGTTGTCAATAAAAATTTCGTTATTAATAAAATTGCTTTACTTGACAGTGGTGCAGATAGAAATTGCATTGTTAAAGGTATTGTTCCTACTAAGTACTTAGAAAAAAGTACTTCCAAATTATATTCTGCTACTGGTGAGTTACTCAAAATTAATTATAAGCTTTCTAAAGCTCATATTTGTAACAATAATGTTTGTTTAACAAATGATTTCATTATTACTGAAGATATTAATGAAGATATCATTCTTGGAATACCTTTTATCACTCAGATAAAACCTTTTGTCACAAACCTAAATGGTATTACTACTTCCATTCTGGGAAAAGAATTACATTTTCCTTTTGATTTGGAGGAGGTTCCATTTCACTGGCTGTAGGACTACCAGGGATTTCTTGATAATAAACCTTAGGTACATTTCCCTGTAAAAATTCTCTTGTTAGAAAATCAGGTAAAGAGTTATTTTCTCCTTTTATAAAATCAATTTGAAAATCAAAGCTAGATAGTAGAGCTTGCCATCTAGCAAATATTTGTTTTGACACTAAATTTTTTACATCCTTTTGTAAAATTTCTTTAGCCGATTTACAATCAACTCTTAATAAAAATTCTTTGTTTATTAAGTCATCTTGAAATTTTGTGATACATAGCACTATAGACAAGATTTCTTTTTTAACAGTAGAATAATTCTTTTGAGCAGAATTCCAGATTCCTGAAGTAAAACGAACTAATTGTTCGGGAGTTTCTAAAGAACTTCTTTGTTTCAGAATACCTCCATATCCTAAGTCAGAAGCATCAGTTTCTACAATCATAAAATCATTAGGATTAGGGATTCCTAAACAAGGGAGACTCTGAACTAGTTTTTTAATAACAATTACAGCCTGAGTTTGGTCAGGTCCCCAAGTAACAGGGTTTTTCTTGAGCCTTTTATATAAAGGTTCACAAGTTTGTCTGATCTTAGGAATAAAATCAGCAACGTAATTCAAACTTCCTAAAAACCTTTGTAATTGGGTTTTATCAATAATTTCATCAGGAAATTTAGAAGAGAACTCAATGGCTCTACATATAGGTTTGTAGCTACCTTGATAAAGGTCATGACCAAGAAACCTTATGGAGGTCTGGAAGAGCTTAATCTTTTTGGCACTAACTACTAAACCATTGTTCTTGACAATCTTAAAGAAAGTATTAAGATGCTTAAAGTGTGAATCAATATCATCAGAAAAGATAAGCACATCATCAATATAAACAATAGACATGTAATTATAATCATTAAAAATGTTATTCATGATATTTTGGAATTTAGAAGGAGCATTCTTGAGTCCAAAAGGCATGACATTCCATTCATATTGTCCAAATGGGACATTGAAAGCTGTCTTATATTTATCTTTGTTAGCAATTTGAATTTGCCAAAAACCAGACTTCATATCAAACTTACTGTAAATATTAGCCTTATAAGTTCGTTTTAACAAATCTCTTTTGTTAGGTATTGGGTACCTAATCCATTTTAAAACAGCATTCAAAGGTTTATAATTTATAACAAGTCTAGGTGCTCCTCTTTCTTTTTCAGCACTATTGTTGACATAGAAAGCAGAGCAACTCCAAGGAGATTTAGAAACATTAATAATTTTATTTTTTAGCAAATTATCAATTTCCTTTTTACAATAATCAAGTAATTCATGATTCATTTGAATAGGTCTAGCCTTAGTTGTAATAATTTGGTAGGATTGGGAGGTGGAGCGGGCAATTTTGGATAGTCCGCAAGCATAGTAAATCTATTATCAAATACCGGTCTTTGTGGGGTTTTTGCCGGTGTTAAAGGAGGTAAGACGAATGGTTTCGCCATAGGTTTCGCCATAGGTTTTCATGATTGGCCTCTATGAGCATGGTTACACCCTTTTGGCTCTCAAGATTTGTAAGTGGACTTCCACCACTTTTTGCTGACAAAGTTAGAACCAAAATCCAAGATAGGAATGATGGAAAAATTCCTTATGATCAAATGACTTATGGAGATCTTATTAGTGTTATAAACACTGTTGGATTAGAACTTTGTACGGACATTAAGTTGAAGCATCAACTTAAAAAGGAAAAATCTTCGAGAAGAAGAGAATTAGGAAGTTTTTGTCAAGACTTCGGTTTTGTTTCTCTAATACCTCCTTCAAGAAAAATCAGAAAGGAGAACAGGGAAAATAAGAAAACTCATCGTAGTAAGTCTAGAAGGACTACTGAAAAAGATTACAAAAAATCTTCCAAAAAGAGGAGAAAGCATAAAGGTTTTAGGAAATCCAAAGAGGATGTATGTTGGACATGTGGAAAATCTGGCCATAGAGCTAGTGAATGCAGATCGGGTAAACAGAAGAAGATCAACAGTCTAGAAATAGACGAAGCAACCAAAGAAAAGCTTTTTTCTATTCTTGAAGAACCTTTGTCCGATTCTTCAAATAATTCTGATGAATATAGCGACGAAGAGAATATCAACGTCGATTATGATTCGGATTCTAGCCAATCGGGAAAAAACTGTAACTGCACAGAGGCTTTCTGTGTTTGTGATGAAATTCCTCAAGTCAGAGTCCTTAGCAATGACTCTAAAGAAGCTCTCTTTGACATTATTGAACATATTAATAATGAAGAAGCCAGGAAAAAATATCTTATAGAACTTAAGAATATTATTCTCAACCAAAAGGAAAAGCCCAAAGCTCGTACTATGGTTGAACCTTTCAGCATGAAGCAAATCATGAATAGGTTTGAAAGAAATGCCGAACCTACTATTTCTGATCTTCATCATGAAGTCAAAACTCTTAAAGAGGAAATCAAAGACATTAAAATCAGACTTGGGAAAGTCGAAACTGATGTCATTGCTGATAAAATCCTCAAAGAGATTGCCAAACAGAATCTAGATGAAGAAACAGAAGATATCCCTGAAAAGGATAATTTAGATTATCCTCCTTTCAATATTGATCTTTCTGCCACACCTACTCCTAATATCGCGACTACCTCTTGTCCAGGTATCGATGTTATTACTTCTGTTAGACCTCAGAGTCATCATATTCCTATTAAGATTGTTGTCAATAAACATTTTGTTATTAATAAAATTGCTTTACTTGACAGTGGTGCAGATAGAAATTGCATTGTTAAAGGTATTGTTCCTACTAAGTACTTAGAAAAAAGTACTTCCAAATTATAATCTGCTACTGGTGAGTTACTCAAAATTAATTATAAGCTTTCTAAACCTCATATTTGTAACAATAATGTTTGTTTAACAAATGATTTCATTATTACTGAAGATATTAATGAAGATATCATTCTTGGAATACCTTTTATCACTCAGATAAAACCTTTTGTCACAAACCTAAATGGTATTACTACTTCCATTCTGGGAAAAGAATTACATTTTCCTTTTGATTTGGAGGAGGTTCCATTTCACTGGCTGTAGGACTACCAGGGATTTCTTGATAATAAACCTTAGGTACATTTCCCTGTAAAAATTCTCTTGTTAGAAAATCAGGTAAAGAGTTATTTTCTCCTTTTATAAAATCAATTTGAAAATCAAAGCTAGATAGTAGAGCTTGCCATCTAGCAAATATTTGTTTTGACACTAAATTTTTTACATCCTTTTGTAAAATTTCTTTAGCCGATTTACAATCAACTCTTAATAAAAATTCTTTGTTTATTAAGTCATCTTGAAATTTTGTGATACATAGCACTATAGACAAGATTTCTTTTTTAACAGTAGAATAATTCTTTTGAGCAGAATTCCAGATTCCTGAAGTAAAACGAACTAATTGTTCGGGAGTTTCTAAAGAACTTCTTTGTTTCAGAATACCTCCATATCCTAAGTCAGAAGCATCAGTTTCTACAATCATAAAATCATTAGGATTAGGGATTCCTAAACAAGGGAGACTCTGAACTAGTTTTTTAATAACAATTACAGCCTGAGTTTGGTCAGGTCCCCAAGGAACAGGTTTTTTCTTGAGCCTTTTATATAAAGGTTCACAAGTTTGTCTGATCTTAGGAATAAAATCAGCAACGTAATTCAAGCTTCCTAAAAACCTTTGTAATTGGGTTTTATCAATAATTTCATCAGGAAATTTAGAAGAGAACTCAATGGCTCTACATATAGGTTTGTAGCTACCTTGATAAAGGTCATGACCAAGAAACCTTATAGAGGTCTGGAAGAGCTTAATCTTTTTAGCACTAACTACTAAACCATTGTTCTTGACAATCTTAAAGAAAGTATTAAGATGCTTCAAAATGTGAATCAATATCATCAGAAAAGATAAGCACATCATCAATATAAACAATAGACATGTAATTATAATCATTAAAAATGTTATTCATGATATTTTGAAATTCAGAAGGAGCATTCTTGAGTCCAAAAGGCATGACATTCCATTCATATTGTCCAAATGGGACATTGAAAGCAGTCTTATACTTATCTTTGTTAGCAATTTGAATTTGCCAAAAACCAGACTTCATATCAAACTTACTGTAAATATTAGCCTTATAAGTTCGTTTTAACAAATCTCTTTTGTTAGGTATTGGGTACCTAATCCATTTTAAAACAGCATTCAAAGGCTTATAATTTATTACAAGTCTAGGTGCTCCTCTTTCTTTTTCAGCACTATTGTTAACATAGAAAGCAGAGCAACTCCAAGGAGATTTAGAAACATTAATAATTTTATTTTTCAACAAATTATCAATTTCCTTTTTACAATAATCAAGTAATTCATGATTCATTTGAATAGGTCTAGCCTTAGTTGTATAATGATAGGTTGGGAGGTGAGAGCGGGCAATTTGGATAGTCGGCAGCATAGTAAATCTATTATCAAATACCCGATCTTTGTGGGTTTTGCCGGCTGTTAAAGGAGGTAGACCGAATGGTTTCGCCACAGGTTTCCGCCCATAAGGTTTTCATCGAATTGACCCACTATGAGCATGGTTACACCTTTTTGGCTCTCAAGATTTGTAAGTGGACTTCCACCACTCTTTGCTGACAAAGTTAGAACCAAAATCCAAGATAGGAATGATGGAAAAATTCCTTATGATCAAATGACTTATGGAGATCTTATTAGTGTTATAAACACTATTGGATTAGAACTTTGTACGGACATTAAGTTGAAGCATCAACTTAAAAAAGAAAAATCTTCGAAAAGAAGAGAATTAGGAAGTTTTTGTCAAGACTTCGGTTTTGTTTCTCTAACACCTCCTTCAAGAAAAATCAGAAAGGAGAACAGGGAAAACAAGAAAACTCATCGTAGTAAGTCTAGAAAGACTACTGAAAAAGATTACAAAAAATCTTCCAAAAAGAGAAGAAAGCATAAAGGATTTAGGAAATCCAAAGAGGATGTATGTTGGACATGTGGAAAATCTGGCCATAGAGCTAGTGAATGCAGATCTGGTAAACAGAAGAAGATCAACAGTCTAGAAATAGACGAAGCAACCAAAGAAAAGCTTTTTTCTATTCTTGAAGAACCTTTGTCCGATTCTTCAAATAATTCTGATGATTATAGCGACGAAGAAAATATCAACGTCGATTATGATTCAGATTCTAGCCAATCGGGAAAAAACTGTAACTGCACAGAGGCTTTCTGTGTTTGTGATGATATTCCTCAAGTCAGAGTCCTTAGCAATGACTCTAAAGAAGCTCTCTTTGACATTATTGAACATATTAATAATGAAGAAGCCAGAAAAAATTATCTTATAGAACTTAAGAATATTATTCTCAACCAAAAGGAAAAGCCCAAAGCTCGTACTATGGTTAAACCTTTCAGCATGAAGCAAATCATGAATAGGTTTGAAAGAAATGCCGAACCTACTATTTCTGATCTTCATCATGAAGTCAAAGCTCTTAAAGAGGAAATCAAAGACATTAAAATCAGACTTGGGAAAGTCGAAACTGATGTCATTGCTGATAAAATCCTCAAAGAGATTGCCAAACAAAATCTCGATGAAGAAACTGAAGAGACCCCTGAAAAGGATAACTTAGATTATCCTCCATTCAATATTGATCTTTCTGCAGAACCCACTTCTGATATTGCGACTACTTCCAGTCCAGGTATCACTGTAATCTCTTCTATCCGTCCACAAAGCCAACATATTCCTGTTAAAATTGTTATAAACAAAGATTTTGTTATTAACAGAATTGCTTTACTTGACAGTGGTGCAGATAGAAATTGCATTGTTAAAGGTATTGTTCCTACTAAGTACTTAGAAAAAAGTACTTCCAAATTATATTCTGCTACTGGTAAGTTACTCAAAATTAATTATAAGCTTTCTAAAGCTCATATTTGTAACAATAATGTTTGTTTAACAAATGATTTCATTATTACTGAAGATATTAATGAAGATATCATTCTTGGAATACCTTTTATCACTCAGATAAAACCTTTTGTCACAAACCTAAATGGTATTACTACTTCCATTCTGGGAAAAGAATTACATTTTCCTTTTGATTTGGAGGAGGTTCCATTTCACTGGCTGTAGGACTACCAGGGATTTCTTGATAATAAACCTTAGGTACATTTCCCTGTAAAAATTCTCTTGTTAGAAAATCAGGTAAAGAGTTATTTTCTCCTTTTATAAAATCAATTTGAAAATCAAAGCTAGATAGTAGAGCTTGCCATTTAGCAAATATTTGTTTTGACACTAAATTTTTTACATCTTTTTGTAAAATTTCTTTAGCTGATTTACAATCAACTCTTAATAAAAATTCTTTGTTTATTAAGTCATCTTGAAATTTTGTGATACATAGCACTATAGACAAGATTTCTTTTTTAACAGTAGAATAATTCTTTTGAGCAGAATTCCAGATTCCTGAAGTAAAACGAACTAATTGTTCGGGAGATTCTAAAGAACTTCTTTGTTTCAGGATACCTCCATATCCTAAGTCAGAAGCATCAGTTTCTACAATCATAAAATCATTAGGATTAGGAATTCCTAGACAAGGAAGACTTTGAACTAATTTCTTAACAGTTATGACTGCCTGAGTTTGATCATCTCCCCAAGGGACAGGATTTTTCTTGAGCCTTTTATATAGAGGTTCACAAACTTGTCTGACTTTAGGAATAAAATCAGCAACATAATTTAAACTTCCTACAAACCTCTGCAATTGGGTTTTATCAATAATTTCATTAGGAAACTTAGAGGAGAACTCAATGGCTCTACAGATAGGTTTGTAACTACCTTGATAAAGATCATGGCCTAAGAATCTTATAGAGGTTTGAAAGAGTTTAATCTTTTTGGCACTAACAACCAAACCATTACTTTTAACAATCTTAAAGAAAGTATTAAGATGCTTAAAATGCGAATCAATATCATCAGAAAAGATAAGCACATCATCAATATAAACAATAGACATATAACTATAATCATTAAAAATGTTATTTATGATATTTTGGAATTCAGAAGGAGCATTCTTGAGCCCGAAAGGCATAACATTCCATTCATATTGTCCAAATGGGACATTGAAAGCAGTCTTATATTTATCTTTATTAGCAATTTGAATTTGCCAAAAACCAGACTTCATATCAAACTTGTTGTAAATATTAGCCTTATAAGTTCGTTTTAACAAATCTCTTTTGTTAGGTATTGGGTACCTAATCCATTTTAAAACAGCATTCAAAGGTTTATAATTTATAACAAGTCTAGGTGCTCCTCTTTCTTTTTCAGCACTATTGTTGACATAGAAAGCAGAGCAACTCCAAGGAGATTTAGAAACATTAATAATTTTATTTTTTAGCAAATTATCAATTTCCTTTTTACAATAATCAAGTAATTCATGATTCATTTGAATAGGTCTAGCCTTAGTTGTAATAATTTGGTAGGATTGGGAGGTGGAGCGGGCAATTTTTGATAGTCCGCAAGCATAGTAAATCTATTATCAAATACCGGTCTTTGTGGGGTTTTTGCCGGTGTTAAAGGAGGTAAGACGAATGGTTTCGCCATAGGTTTCGCCATAGGTTTTCATGATTGGCCTCTATGAGCATGGTTACACCCTTTTGGCTCTCAAGATTTGTAAGTGGACTTCCACCACTTTTTGCTGACAAAGTTAGAACCAAAATCCAAGATAGGAATGATGGAAAAATTCCTTATGATCAAATGACTTATGGAGATCTTATTAGTGTTATAAACACTGTTGGATTAGAACTTTGTACGGACATTAAGTTGAAGCATCAACTTAAAAAGGAAAAATCTTCGAGAAGAAGAGAATTAGGAAGTTTTTGTCAAGACTTCGGTTTTGTTTCTCTAATACCTCCTTCAAGAAAAATCAGAAAGGAGAACAGGGAAAATAAGAAAACTCATCGTAGTAAGTCTAGAAGGACTACTGAAAAAGATTACAAAAAATCTTCCAAAAAGAGGAGAAAGCATAAAGGTTTTAGGAAATCCAAAGAGGATGTATGTTGGACATGTGGAAAATCTGGCCATAGAGCTAGTGAATGCAGATCTGGTAAACAGAAGAAGATCAACAGTCTAGAAATAGACGAAGCAACCAAAGAAAAGCTTTTTTCTATTCTTGAAGAACCTTTGTCCGATTCTTCAAATAATTCTGATGAATATAGCGACGAAGAGAATATCAACGTCGATTATGATTCGGATTCTAGCCAATTGGGAAAAAACTGTAACTGCACAGAGGCTTTCTGTGTTTGTGATGAAATTCCTCAAGTCAGAGTCCTTAGCAATGACTCTAAAGAAGCTCTCTTTGACATTATTGAACATATTAATAATGAAGAAGCCAGGAAAAAATATCTTATAGAACTTAAGAATATTATTCTCAACCAAAAGGAAAAGCCCAAAGCTCGTACTATGGTTGAACCTTTCAGCATGAAGCAAATCATGAATAGGTTTGAAAGAAATGCCGAACCTACTATTTCTGATCTTCATCATGAAGTCAAAACTCTTAAAGAGGAAATCAAAGACATTAAAATCAGACTTGGGAAAGTCGAAACTGATGTCATTACTGATAAAATCCTCAAAGAGATTGCCAAACAGAATCTAGATGAAGAAACAGAAGATATCCCTGAAAAGGATAATTTAGATTATTCTCCTTTCAATATTGATCTTTCTGCCACACCTACTCTTAATATCGCGACTACCTCTTGTCCAGGTATCGATGTTATTACTTCTGTTAGACCTCAGAGTCATCATATTCCTATTAAGATTGTTGTCAATAAAAATTTCGTTATTAATAAAATTGCTTTACTTGACAGTGGTGCAGATAGAAATTGCATTGTTAAAGGTATTGTTCCTACTAAGTACTTAGAAAAAAGTACTTCCAAATTATATTCTGCTACTGGTGAGTTACTCAAAATTAATTATAAGCTTTCTAAAGCTCATATTTGTAACAATAATGTTTGTTTAACTAATGATTTCATTATTACTGAAGATATTAATGAAGATATTATTCTTGGAATACCTTTTATCACTCAGATAAAGCCTTTTGTCACAAACCTAAATGGTATTACTACTTCCATTCTGGGAAAAGAATTACATTTTCCTTTTGTTAAAACTCTTTCCCAAGATGAAAGTAATTTTATCAGAGAAAAAACGGTTTTTCGAATAAACTCTTTACCTCAGCATGTTAATTTTCTCAAAGAAGAAATTAAAATTAAAAAAATAGAGCAAATCTTAAAAACCCCGGAGATGGTTACGAAAAATATCCAATCTTCACAAAAAATTTGAAGATGAAATTTGTTCTGATTTTCCTAATGCGTTTTGGGAAAGAAAAAAGCATATTGTTGATTTACCTTACATTGAAGGTTTTAATGAACAAGCTATTACAACTAAGGCTAGACCTATTCAAATGAATCATGAATTACTTGATTATTGTAAAAAGGAAATTGATAATTTGTTGAAAAATAAAATTATTAATGTTTCTAAATCTCCTTGGAGTTGCTCTGCTTTCTATGTCAACAATAGTGCTGAAAAAGAAAGAGGAGCACCTAGACTTGTTATAAATTATAAACCTTTGAATGCTGTTTTAAAATGGATTAGGTACCCAATACCTAACAAACGAGATTTGTTAAAACGAACTTATAAGGCTAATATTTACAGTAGGTTTGATATGAAGTCTGGTTTTTGGCAAATTCAAATTGCTAACAAAGATAAATATAAGACAGCTTTCAATGTCCCATTTGGACAATATCAATGGAATGTCATGCCTTTTGGACTCAAGAATGCTCCTTCTGAATTCCAAAATATCATGAATAACATTTTCAATGATTATAGTTACATGTCTATTGTTTATATTGACGATGTGCTTATCTTTTCTGATGATATTGATTCACACTTTAAGCATCTTAATACTTTCTTTAAGATTGTCAAGAACAATGGTTTAGTAGTTAGTGCCAAAAAGATTAAGCTCTTCCAGACCTCCATAAGGTTTCTTGGTCATGACCTTTATCAAGGTAGCTACAAACCTATATGTAGAGCCATTGAGTTCTCTTCTAAATTTCCTGATGAAATTATTGATAAAACCCAATTACAAAGGTTTTTAGGAAGTTTGAATTACGTTGCTGATTTTATTCCTAAGATCAGACAAACTTGTGAACCTTTATATAAAAGGCTCAAGAAAAACCCTGTTCCTTGGGGACCTGACCAAACTCAGGCTGTAATTGTTATTAAAGAACTAGTTCAGAGTCTCCCTTGTTTAGGAATCCCTAATCCTAATGATTTTATGATTGTAGAAACTGATGCTTCTGACTTAGGATATGGAGGTATTCTGAAACAAAGAAGTTCTTTAGAAACTCTCGAACAATTAGTTCGTTTTACTTCAGGAATCTGGAATTCTGCTCAAAAGAATTATTCTACTGTTAAAAAAGAAATCTTGT